>JARKIC010001312.1:0-132699 GCA_029378375.1 Mycena olivaceomarginata | reverse complement strand
AGAGCATGTTTGATCTCAAATTGAGGCCATGAGCCCAGTGCTGAACCGGGCATAGAATGAGTGGACTGCTTGAAAACCGGTGGACTGCTTCGAAATGGATGGACTCCTTTGCCGGATCAGCCAGGCGGCACTTGCCCAAGGTGATTCAGGCGTCAGATTGAGTCAGAACAGTGTACTAGAGCATGTTTGATCCCAATTTGGGGCCACAAGCCCAGTGCTGAACCTTGCAAAGAAGGAGTGGACTGCTTCGAAATAGATGGACTGCTTCGCCTGATCCGCCAGACACTTGCCAAAGGCAAGTTACGCATCAAAATGAGTCAGAGCAGTGTACTAGAGCATGTTTCATCCCAATCTTGGGCCATGAGCCCAGTGCTGAACCTTGCAAGGAAGGAGTGGACTGCTTGAAAAACCGGTGGATTGCTTCGAAATGGATGGGCTCCTTTGCCAGATCGTCCAGACACTTGCCAAGGCAAGTTACACCTCAAAATGAGCCAGAGCAGTGAACTAGAGCATGTTTGATCCCAATTCAAGCCTGCAGGCCCAGTGCTGAACCTTGCAAGGAAGGAGTGGACTGCTTGAAAATCGGTTAACTCCTTCGAAATGGATGGATGGATTCCTTTGCCGGAGTGGCCAGACACTTACCCAAGACAAGTTACACATCAAAATAAGCCAGAGCAGTGAACTAGGGCATGTTTGATTCCAATTCAAGCCCACGAGCCCAGTGCTGAACCTTGCAAAGAAGGAGTGGACTGGTTGTAAATCTGTTAACTGCCTCGAAATGGATGCACTCCTTTGCTGGATCGGCCAGACACTTTCCCAAGGTGAGTTACGTGTCAAAATGAGTCAGAAGAGGCTACTGAAGTATCCTTGATCCCAATTTGAGCCCGCGAGTCCAGTGCTGAACCTTGCAAGGAAGGAGTGGACTGCTTGAAAATCGGTGGACTGCTTCCTCCTTTGCCGGATTGGCCCGACACCAGGTCAAGGCAAGTTACATCCCGAAATGAGTCAGAGCAGTGTACTAGAGCATGTTTGATCCCAATTCAAGCCCCCCACACCAGTACTGAACCTTGCAAAGAAGGAGTGGACGGTTTGAAAACTGGTGGACTGCTTCGAAATGGATGGACTCCTTTGCCAGATCTGCCAGGCACTTGCCCAAGGCGAGCTACGCGTCAAAATGAGGCAGAGCAGTGTACCAGAACATCTTTGATCCCAATTCAAGCCCACGAGCCCAGTGCTGAACCTTGCAAAGGAGGAGTGGACTGCTTGAAAACCGGTGGACTGCTTCGGAATGGACAGACTCCTTTGCCGGATTGGCCCAACACTTGCCCAAGGGCGAGTTACACGTCAAAATGAGTCAGAGCAGATTACTAGAGCATGTTTGATCCCAATTCGAGCCCGTGAGCCCAGTGGTGAACCTTGCAAAGATAGAGTGGACTGCTTGAAAATCAGTGGACTGCTTAAACTTCAAGAAATGGATGGACTTCTTTGCTGGATTGGCTCGACACTTGCCCAAGGTGAGTTCCGCATGAAAATAAGTCAGGGCAGTGTACTAGAGCATGTTGATCCCATTCTGGGGCCGCGAGCCCAGTGCTGAACCTTGCAAAGAAGGAGTGAACTGTTTGAAAACCGGTTGACTGCTTTGAAATGGATGACACCTGCCCAAGGTGAGTTACATGTCAAAATGAGTCAGGGCAGTGTATGAACCTTGCAAGGAAGGAGTGGACTGCTTAAAAATCAGTAAATTGCTCCGAAATGGATGGACTCCTTTGCCGGATCGGCCAGGCACTTTCCCAAGGCAAGTTACACGCCAAAATGACTCAGAGTAGTGTACTAGAGCATGTTTGATCCTAATCTGAGGTCGCGATTTTAGTGTTGAACCTTGCAAAGAAGGGGTGGACTGCTTTGAAATGTATGGACTCGTTTGCCGGATCGGCGCAACACTTGCCCAAGACAAGTTACGCGTCAAAATGAGTCAGAGCAGTGTACTAGAACATGTTTGATCCCAATTCAAGCCTGCGATCCCAGTACTGCAGCTTGCAAAGAAGGAGTGGACTGCTTGAAAACCGGTGCATTGCTTCGAAATGGATGGCCTCCTTTGCCGGATTGGCCAGGCACTTTCCCAAGGCGAGTTACGTGTCAAAATGAGTCAGAGCAGGGTACTAGAGCATGCTTGATGGCAAGTGTCAAGCCGATCAGGCAAAGGAGTTCGTCCATTTCGAAGCAGTCCACTTCTTCTTTGAAAGGTTCAGCACTAGGCTCACGGGCCCAAATTGGGATCAAGCACTCTCCAGTACACTGCTCTAACTCATTTTGACGCGTAGATCGCCTTGGGCAAGTGTCGGGCCGAGCCAGCAAAGGAGTCCGTCCATTTTGAAGCAGTCCACCGGTGTTCATGCAGTCTATTCCTTCTTTGCAAGGCTCAGCACTGGGCTCGCGGGCTTGAATTGGGATCAAAGATGTTCTGGTACACTGCTCTGCCTCATTTTGATCCATAGCTCGCCTTAGGCAAGTGCCTGGCAGATCTGGCAAAGGAGTCCATCCATTTTGAAGCAGTCCACCGGTTTCAAACCGTCCACTCCTTCTTTGCAAGGTTCAGTACTGGTGTGGGGGGCTTGAATTGGGATCAAACATGCTCTAGTACACTGCTCTGACTCAGTTTGGGATGTAACTTGCCTTGGCCTGGTGTCGGGCCAATCCGGCAAAGGAGCAAGCAGTCTACTGATTTTCAAACAGTCCACTCCGTCCTTGCAAGGTTCAGCACTGGGCTCGTGGGCTCAAATTGGGATCAAACATGCTCTAGTTCACTGCTCTGACTCATTGTGATGCGTAACTTGCCCTGGGCAAGTGTCTGGCCGATCCGGCAAAGGAGTCCATCCATTTCGAAGCAGTCCACTCCTTCCTTGCAAGGTTCAGCACTGGGCACGCGGGCTTGAATTGTGATCAAATATGCTCTAGTACACTGATCTGACTCATTTGATGCGGAATTTGCCTTGGGCAAGTGTCTGGCCAATCCAGCAAAGGAGTCCGTCCATTTCAAACTTCGAAGCAGTCCACAAATTTCAAGCAGTCCACTCCTTCTTTCCAAGGATTAGCACCAGGCTCACGGCCCCAAACTGGGATCAAACATGCTCCAGTGAACTGCTCGGACTCATTGCCGCACTGATAAGCCAGTAATTGGGCCATAGTTAGATACACGTAATTCTGTGTGTTTCTGATTGTGCTTATTGCTGAAACTGTTGTTTCTATGCAACAGTACTGGTTCCTGGTAGCTGTTGGGTGAACCACAGAGAAATGGTTGGATGTTCTAAGGAATTAGAATGCCCACTGACTAGTCTTACCCTGAAAACCGTAAGGGAACGTGTAGCCAATTAACGAGTCAAGGAACTTTGTTTGACTTGTTCCCAACATCCACTTAAGCAACGGAAACAGGTCAAGGGAACTGGAGTTGGGCAATGTATTGTGTTATGTTGAGATGCTAAGGAGACGCGCTGGGTCATGAGTGTTTTGGTTACTAGAGTTGCCGGTCTCCATTGAATGCGGATACCCCGAAACAGGTGGTCGGCTATTCCGAGGATCCGGATCACAACTCTAAAGGTGTTCTAAGGTTCTTTCTCAAGAACCCTTTCTGGGAAACACCACAGCAATGGGTATCTACCGAAACCTACAAAGGAGTATTATCAAGTTCCGGACTTGGAACAGAGGGGAGAGTTGAGTTGAACCAGAAACAGGTCAAACAAGTGCAGTGCCAATCTATCAGTGCTCGACACACCCTCTGAATAATACAGGGGTGCTGCTGACAGGTTCCTGCCTTGTAATTGGCAAGGGAACATGGTGTGCTCGCAGTTGGGAACTAATGGGAGGCAACACTCAAAAGGACAACCCATGGAAACACGGTTAAAGAGGTGGATAAACGGACATTTGACTCATTGGGATTGTGTTTTGGGCTTTGTAATTGTATCTTGGCGATTGTATAAGTATCCGAGGGTGTTTCTACGATGGACACAGCATCTTCCCCCCGAACTAGTAGGCTATACACTTGCACATTGGGTTGATCTGTGATCCTCGGCGAACACACTCTCTTAGAGTAGCATTATTAATCAAAATCTTTAATTGTTTCTGAATCATATATTATTCTGGAAAGGCACTTGGGCTCTGCCTGGAAACTGTTAGAAACTCTGTGAATCTGTTTGAACTGGGCCTCTGTTGAAAGAAACATTATTGTTGTTGTTTGCGGAGCGGGTTTCAGAAAGTACCGTCTAGGGAAAACTTTGGAAATGTGACTGCTGTGCTCTGCTCAGAAATTACCTTTTAGGGAAAGTGTTGTGAACACTCTTGGCCTATAAACTAGGTGCCTTACTTGAGTCTACAGGACTACTTTAAACTTGTTTCTCTGTCGCTTGGACACACCCACACATGCGCTGCGAAGCTATAAATCTACTTTGTTTGGAAACTATGTTTCCACTGTGTCTAGAAACATGTTCTATGCAGTTTGCTCTACATCTCTTTGAGATACAAAACCTCTCCCTACAACCTTTACAAGGCCCTGTACTAGGGGCTGCAACTTGCCGGGATCTCTGGAAATGTGCAGATATTGTTGTTTGATTTGTTTGTTGGTTGTTGGGAGAGTCTCGGGACTGTTTCTGTGCCGCTCTCGAGGCAAGTGGGGTTATTTGTGTATTTCTTATATAGGTTGTCAGCACATCAATCAACGCATAACTTGCCTTGGGCAGGTACTGGGCCAATCTAGCAAAGGAATCTCCCCCAGTTTTCAAGTGGTCCACTCCTTCTTTGCAGGGTTCAGCACTGGGCTCACGGGCTTGAATTGTGATCAAACATGCTCTAGAGGCTAAAAACAGAGCAGAACAAAGGAAGCTCCTATGTTCTTTCTCTGTTTTCTCAGTTTGGGATCTGAGTTCTTTTCTTCACACCAAAAATGTCACAAAAAGAGTTCATTTTTTGAAGGGCTTCTGGAGGCAAAGAGAGAGATCTATTAAAGTAATTTTGGTGGCTACAAATAGAAAGAAAAGCAGCTTTTTTTTTGTCCCTGTTCCTACCACTCCTGAAGATCCAGTTTATACCCAATTCTGCTGATCAGACACATTTGTCTTCGATGAATTTGAATATACGCGATGATTTCTATATCTGCATTTGGGTACCGATGTTGGATGATATGTGAGATGTCCAGGGCACTTGCGAGTGAGAAAATGTGCTGAAGGTGAGCACAAGAGTATTCTTAATCCCAGAGATGCCAAAACAATCTTAACTAGCCATGGCCTCAGCTTGTTTTCAGGTACCTAAACCCAGGTCCAGGTTCAAACCTGAAACTGAACTGGACTTGCGCATGACTAACTGCGAGATATCACAACAAAAGCGGATACCCAGTAGATATTTGTCAAACAAGCATGCAGTGATTGTTAATAAGTTATAAAGTGTGGTATGTGCTCCGTGGGCAATTGTTAGCTCAAGCTATGTTGATTGCTTAAGCTAAGGGCCCGTGACTCGAGCACTTACATTGTGCAAAGGTATAGCGGATGATGTTCACTGAGTCATTGGCTGTGGCAAAAATTTTACGTTGTACAAGGCCATCACCCGTCTGCTGTGGAATGGATGTCAAGGTTCCACCAGTTCTCCGCACCATTATTCACTCATCCTTTCATGCAGTCTTGTAGATATGGAAAATCGAATTGCATGTCCCATTCATTCATTTCAATCACCCCCACCACTGCCTGGAATACATTCAGTCTGATCATATTGTATCACTACTGTATACTCCCCCTGTGTTGCCTCTCCCTCTGCCTCTCGAGAGGCCCCTTATACCATCAGTATACTGCTTTCAAAAGGTTATGCCCCTTGGTACCTTCCAACTTGGTCATGTGTGGCAGCCAAATTTTCCATCGCTGTGAGTGTGTCTGGATGGTTTGGACCAAGGAGCTGCTTCCGCTTCTCTAGTACACTGCTTTCAAGGGGCTCTGCCTCTTGGTACCTTCCAGTTTTGTGATATGTGAGAGCCAGATTTGTCATGGCTGTGAGTGTGTCTGGATGATCTGGACCAAGGAGCTGCTTCCGCTTCTCCAGCACACAGTACTGAAGGGACTCTGCATCTCGGTACCTTCCAAGTTCACAGTATGTGGCAGCCAAACTTGCCATGGCTGTGAGTGTGTCTGGATGTTCTAGACCAAGTACCTGCTTCCACTTCTCCAGCACACTCCATTCCAGTGGCTCTGCATCTTGGTACCTTCCAAGTTTGTGATATATGAAAGCAAGACTTGCCATAGCTTTGAGTGTGGATGGATGGTCTGGACCAAGAAGCTGCTTCCTCTTCTCCAGTACAATGGAATCAAGAAGCTCTGCATCTTGGCACCTTTCAAGGTAGCAATACGTGGCAGCCAAATTTGCCATTCCCCACAGAGTGTCTGGATGGTCTGGACCAAGGAGACGTTTCCGCTTATCCAGCACAATGGAATCAAGAAGCTCTGCATCTTGGTACCTTCCAAGGTAACGATATGTGGCAGCCAAATTTGCCATTCCCCACAGAGTATCTGGATGGTCTGGACCAAGGAGACATTTCCGCTTCTCCAGCACAATGGAATCAAGATGCTCTGCATCTTGGTACCTTCCAAGGTAACGATATGTGGCAGCCAAATTTGCCATTCCACAGAGTGTGTCTGGATTGTCTGGACCAAAGAGCAGCTTCCGCTTCTCAAGCACACTGCATTCTAGTGGCTCTGCATCTTGGTACCTTCCAAGTCTCTGATATGTGAAAGCCAGATTTGCCATAGCTCTAAGTGTGTCTGGATGGTCTGGACCAAGAAGATGCTTCCGCTTCTGTAATACAATGGAATCAAGAAGCTCTGCATCTTGGTACCTTCCAAGGTAGCGGTATGTGACAGCTAAAGTTGCCATTCCCCACAGAGTGTCTGGATGGTCTGGACCAAGGAGACGCTTCCCGCTTCTCCAGCACAATGGAATCAAGAGGCTCTGCATCTTGGTACCTTCCAAGGTAGCGGTATGTAGAGACCAAATTTGACATTGCCTGCAGGGTATCTGGATGGTCTGAACCAAGGAGCTGCTTCCGCTTCTCTAATACAATGGAATCAAGAGGCTCTGCATCTTGATACCTTCCAAGGTGGCGATATGTTTCAGCCAAATTTGCCATTCCCGACAGAGTGTTTGGATGGTCTGGACCAAGGAGCTGCTTCCGCTTCTCCACCATGATAGAACCAAGAGGCTCTGCAATTTGATACTTTCCCAAGTGACGGTATGTGGCAGCCAAATTTGCCATGGCTCTGAGTGTGCCTGGATGGTCTGGACCAAGGAGCTGCTTCCGCTTCTCCAGCACACTGCATTCCAGTGGCTCTGCCTCTTGGTACCTTCCAAAGTAGCGGTATGTACAGGCCAAATTTGCCATGGCTGTGAGTGTGTCTGGATGGTCTGGACTAAGAACCTGCTTTCGTTTCTCCAGCACACTGCATTCAATTGGCTCTGCCTCTTTGTGCCTTCCAAGGGAGCAGTAGATTCTAGCCAAATTTGCCATGGCTGTGAGTGTGTCCGGATGGTCTGGACCAAGAAGCTGCTTCCGTCTTTCCAGTACACTGCATACAAGGGGTATTGCTTCCTTCCATCTCCCTGAGTCATTATATACATATGCATATTCATTCTGGAACATTGGCATTATAGTTAATGAATCCTTGATTAGTGAGTCCAGATGCGAGATTAACCGAATCCTGAACAGATGGGCATTATCTGTGGACCTGATTGACATTCCAACAATAGCTATAATGCATTTCCGAGCTACATGCTCATCCTCCAGAGTACTTTGACACCAGGAGTGCACAAGCGGATGCATAGACAGGGTCTCCCTGACAGTATCACTTTCCATGAGAGAATACCCTTGAATCTCAGAAAGGATATCCATGAAATGCTGGGCATCCCAAGTGCCTGAATCTGACATGAAGGTGTGCAAAAACTCTTTGGCATCCCAGACAGCTTGGTCCTCCTGCTCATGATTATTGCCTGTCCATGCAGCTGCATGCTCAAAAATTGCCTCTGGAATACTATTGTGATGCAGCAAGGAACAGAGTTGTAGAAATCGTGCTGCTGCCTTGCTTAGCTGCCTAAAGCTGATTTCCCACGTTGTATACACAGTCCATTTATAATCGTCATGAGACTGCACAGCATGCTGGCTCAGTAGTTTGGCATGATTCCGTCTGTAAATGGAGAGATACTGGAAGAGGCAATTGCATGTGGAGATATAAGCACCAGCTTGGACTAGTGCCAGAGGCAGACAGGATAGTTCCTGCATATTGAATTAGTATGCTTATCAGAGATGTGCACCCTGTAAACAAATACCTTGACAATTTCCGATGCCTTCTCAATATTTTGAACATTTTTTTCTTTGACAGCACGGGATAACAGCAGACCAATGGCCTCGGTCTCTTGCATGTCCCCAACCTTGGAATGTGACATAGGACCATAAGAAGCTAGGTCAGGGTTTCGGGAGGTAATGATAATGTTTCCATGTGTGCATTTTGGGAAAAAGGGGAAGAGATTGATTTGCAGATCATCTGCTTCATCGAAAAGCAACATCCACTCTTCGTTCTGGGCAACTAGCCATAGCAAGACATCTTCTAGGGTTGTCCCAATTTTCTGGGAGATGGCTATATTCTTGAAGGCTGTATCAAGAGTTTGACAAGAGCTGGCATTAATGAAAAATTGTTTTGTGAACCTGAGCAAAGCAGTTCAACAGAAGTTTTGTATGTGCAATGATGTGTACCGTTGTCTCTTCATATCGAGAAATTTCAGGGCTATCTGTGTTTTGCCGGAGCCACCTAGGCCATATAAAATGTATACATGTCTCCTCCCTATATCTTCTGAAAAGTATGCATCCATTTTCTGAAGAATATCTCCCCTGCCCTGGAATATGCGGGAGGGAGGAGGACAGCCGATAAGATTGAGAGCGGCCTTGGATTGCTTGAGCTCAACAGTGTTTGACATGGCATCTGCAAAACAATTCATTTACTCTTTTCCGGTGCCAACATGAAAGGAATTTTTACTGAAGCTAGTAGTGGAAACCTTTCCGATCTTCTCTGAAAGACTCTTTACTGCATCTCCTATATGCCCTTTGACAGAATGTGACATCAAGTATTGCTCAGTGTGAGCCACTACATCACCGAGCTTCTCCCACTGATTTAGCTGGATATCTTGCATACCCTGTTCCACATTGAACCGGAAGTAGACATGTGGAACTGACTCCAAATCGCCGGCTGTGCGCTGATGTTCTTTTCGCAGTTTGTAGCTATACCCTGCATAGCCTTTACAATATCGAGCGGAAGAAGGCGCTGCAGCGGAGATGGCTTAGGAATGCTGATAGTCTGAGGCTGCCCAGTTCCAAGGCTAATTACGCACGCGATCTCGCGATCTGGAAACATAACTTTGGCCTCCGAGAGGACGGCAGCGATAGGATTGTTTTGGCCCATGCCGCCATCTAGGAATGATTCCGCAAGACCAGGAAGTCCTATCTGAATCTGTTTGAAGAATGTTGGAGCGGCAGTCGTGGCCCGGCCCGCCTGCCAGATGGTACAGTCCACAGCCGGACGATCGGGGGTGTTATATGTGCGGAAAAGGACCGGGAAGGACATGTTGGCGGCATTCATGGTGCACACAAAACTAGATTAGAGTAGAGATTGTCGTTTAGCATCAGCATACTCCTGGTAGAATGAATGTTGAGAACGCACATTTTGCAGGCATCAACTCGAGTATCTCTCATGCGTTCCTGTGGGTCTTGTGAATCGGAATGAGCACCCACAATCTGTTTGATCGCCTTCTCTAATTTCGATGCCTTGAACCGTCCATTGCTCCCTTTTGACTTGATATCCGAGAAGACCTCTTTGGATATCTGTCCGTATGCTTTCTTGGCGTCTTCGACACTCATTCGGAGGCGACCCAGCATCAGCGTGATCAATCTGCTTGTAACTGAGGAAGTGAAATGTATCGATGAGCATGACACGCACCCGCCGGTACTCGTTCCACCAATGAGATCAAAATAATCGCATGGACGGGGAAGTTCAGGAAGGCTTTCAGTAACTTGCAGTTTGTACATGAGATGTTCAAGGATGACGAGCATAGAAAGACCGCGAATGCCTCCGCCGTCTGGATGGGGTAGTCCGTTGATCATCAGCGCTGTTGTGCCTACTTCTAGTAGACCCGACTTACCAAGTGAGAGCAAGCGTAGGCCAGGGGTCCTAGCGGCGTCCATGACAGGAGGAGGGTTCACCTGCGGAGTGGGTCAAGGTCAGAGTGAGGAAAGCGAGGCTGTGCGTCTGGCATGCGCCACAGCCGTAGAACAATAGGCGTGAGAGAACCAGAGTTCAAAATAACATCGCCCCTATGTATGAAATGGATGGATTTGGTAGTGTAATTGACAGGAGTGTCAAAGTCGGAGGAGATATTGCCCGTGAACATTCATTTCCAACACCCTTCCTTACAGTCAGTCTAATTGTATTGTACACCCTCCCACTTTCACCCCAGGTTAACGTAGAGGATTCGAATCGGAAACAACGAAACGGAGTAGAACATGCTCCCCTCGGGCAGCTGAGGGAGCTTGCGGTTCGAGGGCCTAGCCATTTTTCTGTCGACACGTATGGAAGTCGGTTGAATTTATACAAGCAATCAAAAGCAGAGGACAATCTCTCTCTTTATAAAATAACGGATGTCTGTCCGAAGCCTTTGACGCCCTGCATATGGTCTTTTGTAACCGAGACTGTGGGGCCTCGCACGCCACCGGAACTGCACGGCACCCAAACTCTAGATGCTCCCATGGCAAGCGCTCATATCCCCTTGCCGCCTTCGGCATCCCGTACACCACAGGCCGCATTTCGTCCGTTGAGCGGCCATTGCGTAGATAAACTAGATCTATTCTCATGACAGGCGTCAATTCTCCCGTGTAGCGGCGAGCGTCCTGCTTGCTTGATTCTCCTCAGCGGCGTCATACATTGATATTGTCAACTGAACTCTGCAACTCAAGGAATCAATCACTAAAAATTGACAATTCTCAGTCGTCCGAGGGTGTATTTTCGCGTCATTACGGCGAATAGTTGTCAGCTTTGCGCTCAACTCAAGCAATAGTACGGCTGTCTGAAGCCTTTTCCTAACAATTTCGACTCATTTACCACTGCCAGGCAGCTGTAACTAACTAGACTGTAAACTCTGCTAAAAATCAACACTGATGCAGAAGTGGGTCCTGGGTCGCGAAGCGACCCAGGAACCGCTTGTATAATTATAAATGGTGGATAAGCTCCCAGGCGTCTGATGCACCGCGTTGACGGAAGCAAAGCGAGGGGAAAATGAAGAATGAAGGGAACGAAACGCAGACGCAAGCGAACGCACGCAATCGCAGCGCTACGCAAGGAATTCGAACGAGCGGAAGAGAAGACGGAAGGAAGGGACAGAATAAATGTAATGGGATACAAGGGAGCATAAAAACGTACTTGCATATCTCGAGTCCTAGTGCTGGGAAGGTCCGGTTCATAAATCGGTCCGAACATGAACCGGACTGAACCGAACGCCGCGTTCAGGTTCAAGGTTCAGCAATTTGCTGAGCCAGAACCACACGTTCGGTTCGGCAGATCGGCATCATGATTGTGCAGAGTTCGACGAGAGTTCATAGGTGAAAGTCGGTCGAAGGCCTCGTTGTAAGTGCGCAACATTTTACCTGTTTCGCACGCGCGCGCTGTGCGGCGAGACAATGGCTGTCGTGATATTATTACTTATCCCCGCCCTATACTTGGATTATGAGCGCTTAGATCCATGACTTCGTCGCACGCACACCGAGTTCCGCACACGGTGCTCGCTGGCGAACCCGACACAGACGTGGGTACTGTCAAGTTTTGTTTTCATATCACCGGGATACATCAGACTTTTGACAGATAACTTGTGAGCTTGTACAAGGCCAAACAAGCTCGAACAAGCTCGAAAAAGCTCTCAAGCTGACAAGCCCACAAACCAAGTCTGAAATCTCACAAGGTCCCTAGTTCAACTCTCAACGGCACCATATTTTTTTGGGAAATAAAAATCGGTGATCATTTCTGAGTATGGCAAAACCTTTTAGAATGTGAAGGAACGGTGCTGCAAATATTTTGGAGAGCTTGATCTTTCCTCATTAGCAGAGGATTCTCGATGCTTTGACCTTGTGAGCTTGTCCACAAGCGGACAAGGCCAACAAGCCACAAGTTATTTGTCAAAAGGCTGATGTATGCAAAAGACTGTGTGCGGAAACTAGGAATTCACGGAGCGCCGCCATGACGAAGGCCTGGGTTTAAATCCTACATCCCAAGGAGCGGCCGATCGCTTCTCATGGCGATGTAGTTGATCTTCTTAGACAGTCATAGATGAGGGCTCGGAGGAAACCTTCGGCCGAGGCCCGAAATTAGGACGTCCGCAGTCGCACAGGCGCATCAAGGGCGAGCGAGAATTCACTACGTTCCGAAGGGCTGTCGGCGCAGATGAGGGAGACCTCCGTCAGCCGGATTCGGCTGACCTCGAGGTTGGCCGTCCATGCCGCCCCCAGCCGACGCCTCAATCTCAGGCAAGGAGGTATATACGAGCCCCCCCGTTCCACCCTCCATATCTGAGCCCATTTTACCCAAGATTCAAGCAAGCCCCGTAGAGCACTAAACACGAGGTTCAGAGAGGTCATTGCTCCGTTTGTTGGGTAGAAAAACATGTATTGACAAGGAAAGGAGAGAAATCTGGCCTCCTGTAGAGGGAGCACTGCACAGCGGAGCAATAAGGGAAGTTCAAGACTAATTTGATGACTATTTCCGAATGGCAGACACCTTTTGTGGAGACAAGACCTGCCGCCGCTTCGCTCCGGCAACTCGGAATGGAGAAATAAAATAAAGTATATATTATTTGAGGTGCGGGTACACTCCAGGGAGATACAATGTCGCAGGGAAGAAAGATGAAAATAAAGTGTTACCTGAGCGGGAAGACATTTTTGCCGTGTCCATCAAACTGTTGGAGGAGGGTGGAAGAAGCAATTTTCGTGCAACAAAAAGTAAAAGACAATGCATCGCTGAAATTACAGCAGTTTGCGGAACTTAGGGCGTGGCTCATTTTTTATCAAATTTTGATGTTTCCACCAGGATGGCCACTGTAAGCTAAATTCCCAACCGTTTCCCTTGAAATTATGACCATTGAATTCGCATTTCCATTCCGGAGGGCATGGCCTCCTCAGATTCTTTGATGGGGAATCAAATTGCCTGATTGGGAAAATATCCAAGTTTTGAGCAGGATGGCTGTAGTGTCATGAATCACCCTGACTCAGCATCGCAGATATCCTTTTTTGGGTTCTACCACATTCCTTTTTGGGAATAACCTGTCCTTGATCGGGTTATTCCCTGGCCCACAACACTCACTCGACCCTCAGGGACATGAACATCCCTTGGACCTTTATTTGGAATCCATGCAGACATGGATTCCTCACCACTTTACCACCCGGGTTCTTATTGCAGTAACCTGGGACTCTATACGACGATGGCATGACACCATACACATGCAACCCGGGTTCTGTGCGCTAGCAACCCGGACTCCTTTGTGCCGATGACCATATCCAATGGGTCATGACTACACTCCTTTATGTTGGTCGATATTCACTCCTGATATCCCTGCCAAGACGACTACACTCCTGAATGGCGACAGGTGTCTCCTGGGTGCCACCTGTCGACTCCTTTATGCTCATGACTCCTTGGTGACCCCTAGATGCTGTGGTGATAACACATAGGGACTAGGAGCATCAGCATTAATGTTCCTTAATGCTGGATACAGTAACCGATCGCGATCATATTTAATTTATGTAGAAAGGTATATAAACTCGGTAGAATCTCCCCTGTACAGTAGATTCTACCTCGTCTATTCACAGGCCTTACTTTGGCTGGAGTGCTTGGTTCTTGGACTTGAGCCTGGAGTGCTCTTGTCCTCATCTCGTTGTTCTGGTCTTGCCTTTGCTCCCCTTTCGCTCGACAACACCAGAACTCCTACTCTCTGTCTCTTGCCTTGGGATCTCGACCTAGCAGTTGTTGGATCTGGCCCGTTAGGTAGCAGCAAGGAGAGACGCTACCTAACAAGGGGAAGAGATCATCACACTAGTTCCCTGGCAGGGTTGTACAGAGACTGGTTCGCCTGAGTTCCCCTCAGGCACCCCTCAGTCTTGGATCCAGTTGGAACCCCTGTTTGGAGTACCCCTGAGTCGGGTTCCTCCTCTCGGGTTCTTGGGACGCAACCCCAAACCCCTATCCAGAACCCGAAGCCCCTATTCGAGACAACCCGGAGCGGGTTCCTCTCACTAGGGTCTGGTGCATAGTTGCAGTACTCTCACTGCAATATCTTCGGGTTCTTCTGCATGGGTTGCTCACCACCTATGGATGCTGGCCTGGTTGACCACATCCTCCTCTTGGATCCTCGACGCACGGTCATGCGCTATTCGAGCGGTGACGGATTCTCTCTCAACACCTAGGGATGGCTGCTGTTGTGTCTGGTGTGGACGTGGTCCAGCTGACCTAAGGGCCATTGCTGACATGTAGTATGAGCTATATTTGTTTGATTGGGCTAAATTTTTGATACAAAGAACTCACATGTATTCCGGGTTGAAGAACAGGACATGCCGTATACTCTGTGTAGTTGTCCGATTGACCTAGTTTTTGGTTATGTTGTATTTGGGAGTACTACGAAGGGCAGGACATACCGGGATTTTCAATGTGACCTTTACTTCAGATATATGCTTGCTATCATTTGGAACCATTGTCATAATGTACACTACATCAAATATACAAGTTGTATTGAAAATCCCGGTATTTGGTGCCCCCCGGAATACATGTGAGTTCTTTGTATCAAAAATTTAGCCCAATCAAACAAATATAGCTCATACTACAGCCATCCTGCTCAAAACTTGGATATTTTCCCAATCAGGCAATTTGATTCCCCATCAAAGAATCTGAGGAGGCCATGCCCTCCGGAATGGAAATGCGAATTCAACTGTCATAATTTCAAGGGAAACGGTTGGGAATTTAGCTTACAGTGGCCATCCTGGTGGAAACATCAAAATTTGATAAAAAATGAGCCGTGCCCTAAGTTCCGCAAACTGCTGCAATACTCCGATGGAGATTTCGTGAGGTGTCGAAATTTAAGCAGTGAATTGAACGAAGTGGGTAGGAGAGAGCAGGCGAGGATGAACACCAGACCTAGAGATTGATGTCCACAGGTGGCCAATCACGTCAGAGAGAGCGCGGACAATTCTCGAAGCAGTGAACAGAAGGATAGATAGGAACCGAAAGTTTGAAAGTTGCGGAGAATGGCAAAGAAGATGGAAAAAAATGTGCTACAGACTTGGGGGAGACCAGAGGTAATATAGCTATTGTAGAAGATTGGCCACTGGGAGCTCATCCGGCAAGCAAGTACTAGTCTTATAGCAATCCCGACCCTTTTGGGAAGACACCGACTGATTACGCAATTGCGTGGCTGTGCCACCAGGTGTTCTTTCCTTTGTACCGCAGCCGGAAGGCGCTAGATAAATCAGAGAATATTCATGTGCATACAGGACACATATATAATCATTTCCTACTGCGACAGTCAAGCCATACGGGGGCCAATACCTCAATACGAGATCAGCCTGAAATTTGATCAAAAAATTTGCCTTGGCAAGTTGATCACATATCGTCGCAAGCACTAGATGAGCTGCTTAGAGATGAGTGAAGACCCTGACTATTTTCGAGTTTTCTATGTCTCCAAATATTTCTAGATTTGTCGCTGCAAAGTATGCGCCGCAACACGGTGCTCAAAAATCAGTCCGTGTCTTCCTGATGGGGTCGTGATTACTAACAGACCATATACAGATACTTACTTGTTCATCATCTGTTTCTGGTCTGTAACAGAGACTAGTGAGCAAGATGCTCAAGCCACTTTTCTATTTTGGCTGATGCCAAGCCGGCAGAATGGCTTGCCAGGCCAACAAAATGGCTTGCAAGCCATTAGCGGGTAATCCCCAAATTCACGCTCACGCTTGGCACAAGCCATTTGGCGCGGGTGCAAGCCACTTTTGCAAGCCAAAAAGTTAACTCTCAAGACAGCTGTGCCTCCGCCACCAGAAGTCATTGGACGATGACGACGCCCCAGTCCATAAGCCAACTGTAAGCGTGGAAAGCGTGGCACAAAGAGTGACACTAGGCTGCACTTCCACGAGCCTGTTGCCGTCACGAGTGAAGGCAGTAAGTGGTGAGAATTCCGATGCAAGCACTGCAAACGGTAGTTTTGCATTTATTGCTTCTACATGGGTCTCATGAAACCACATACCAGTTCGTTCACCTTCGCGGCATCGTTTTAAACGTTTTCAAACGAAAATTATTGGAGCCTTACCTTCGCCCGCTCTGTCTCCAACAATTCCAGCTTTGACGACGAACTCAAGAAGCCCAAACTTGGGAATCTTTCGACACATCTTAAGACCCACAGCAACGTGCCAGTCCCTGATGACGCCCCCGGTATGCCACACAACATCTCCGCTGCCTCTGCAAAGATCATGGAGGAGTTCCTGAAGGAAGGGAAACTCAATCCTGAAGTCAGGCGCACTCAGGCCGGTTTCCTTAAGGTTTTTTCAGCCTGGTTGTTGGAGGATGATCTCTCCTTTACGACCGGGGAGACGGACGGTATCCAATGCCTCTTTGACTAAATGCAGATCAACTTCCTCCTTCCCAGCGATACCGCTATGCGCAACACACCCACGCGCATCTTCACCAACATGTAAAAACTGCTAAAAGCAGATTTGAAGGTGTGTTCGTCAGGCCAATATGCCACGTACGGCCTGGCCAAGTGCCTGTCCAACTTACAGGTGCTCAAAAAGATAAGGTGGCTTGCTAACCCTCAGTTTTTCTCTATACACTTACCTTCTCTTTACACCATTTCCCTCACAGTTGATAATGTGGCGGCAAACGATGTTCTCATCCGCACGTTGTCACGCTTCCTCATGGAAAAGTTCGATATTCAATTCACTCCTGCTAACTCCCAGATTCGATGCATTGCCTACGTCGTCGACCTTGTGGTGCAGAAGCTCCTCTCTGCTCTCGATGAAACCACTGACCACAAGGATGACGACTACTACGTTCCCAGCAAGGACCAGTAGACCGGTAACCGATCTGTCTACGGGAATACTGTCGGTAGATAGACCGGTCGATCTGGTTTTGAATTTAGATGATACACATTTTGATGTCATTCCTCACGTGAAAATCACGACTTGCCAAATTGAGACGTAAATCCGATACCTCTGAAGCCCAAGTACCCTCCCGTTCAGTAGAAATAAAATACCAACGCTCCGAATCTGTAAAATAGATATTATCCCCTGTGTGCTGGGATTTTTTTGAGGCATTTTGGTGCGGGTTTGCGTGCCTGAGATGGTCAACAGCGGTTGTGGCTATGTTGATGGGGCATCAAACGTGACTTTCACGGGAGAAATGACGTCAAAATGCGTATCATCTAAATTCAAAACCAGATCGACTGGTCTGTCTACCGACAGTATTCCCGTAGACAGATCGGTTACTGGTCTAAAGGACCAGCCGTTTCATTACGATGTCAACAATGATCCAATCCAACGCGCTCTGGAGTCCGAGCCCATCCTCATGGATGTCGATGACATTGAGGAGGAGGGAGTAGATCATGCAGACGCCGCACTTCTCAGTGAGCTTGCCGACCAGTTCGCTGACCTCACACCGCTCAAAAAGGTAAGTGTGCTTCATCTGCCTATCGATTACTGCACTGACTGCCTCATTCTAGCTACGGTTGATCTGCACGAAAATCTGCTCATCACCACAGAAGCGGCGGGCCTTCAAGTTCTGACTCATTGCCGATGAAAAGTATGGTGGCCCTAATGCATGTGCCGCATCGGCGACTGGCGTCGCTGCTGCCTGTCTGCGACGTCAAGCACAGGTGGAACTACACCGAGGCGATGATCACCCGGGCAAGACTTCTGTGAGCGGTTAAAGTCCACTTTTATTGTATTTACTCGGATCTGATTCCGGAAAGTCCCTTGACCGATGGGTTCTTGATCACGGCGAGCTTCAACCGCTCTTCTTGCTAGAGAAGGAGTGGACTATGTTGGAGAAGCTTGGTAATATCTTGACAGTACGTACATTGCTTTTGCGGTTTTTCCGCACTTCTATTAATGCTAACTGTACTTGCAGGAGTTTACCAATGCTACCTTGCAGATGTCAAAGTCGAAGACACCGACTCTTCCGTGAGTGCTGCCCATGTACGAGCAGATGCTACAACATCTAACCAAGGCCTCGGAGGATGCTGGGCTCCCATCTGCACTTAAACTTGCCGCGGGCGCTGGCTTGGTGAAGCTCAAGCATTACTACAATAAGGCGCGAAACTGTCAATTCTATGTGATTGCTACAAGTATGTCATGTTTATTCCTCTGAATTTATATCTGAGTACTGTTAGTTCTCCATCCCTGCCTTGGCCTGTCATGGTTTGCGGCGCAGACAGACGGCAAGGAGCGAATGGAACGTGCAAAGGTGCTTTTCCAGCATGTGTACGAAAGTTACACGAACATATTCAATGACGAGATGCGCACCAACAATACGGCACCAGCTGCAGTATGTACTGCTCGCCCCACCGGCCCAACATCCTTCCTTGACAGGGTCTGTTCCTTCGATGTTGCTGCGGGCCTTGTCCCAGCTGTCCAAGTCGGTGAGCTAGAATTGTTTTATGCCGCGCCCATAACCTATGGCACTGAAACCCATGAAGGCGTGTTGACATGGTGGAAGGTAGGTTAGCATTTGACCGAGTTATGGATAGGAATTTGGTGTCCACTTTCCGGTTGTCTCACGGATGGCACGCGACTTCCTCGCCATCCCAGCGACCAGTGTATCCGTCGAGCGACTCATCTCCCGGTCACGGCATCTGTGCCACGAGGCGCGATCATCAATGAAGGCTCTAACGATAACCCAGTCGATGCTCACGAAGATGTGGATTAAAGCAGGCTATCTGAAATATTGGATGGTGTTTCGGTCTCTGCTGCGGTGTTTTTCATTTTTATTCTTGGCGAAATATTATCGTTTATAAACAGTTTACAGCTCTTTGCGGTACAACAGGCGCGGTCTGTTTTTTTTCTGTTTTGGCAAGTTTTCATGAGAACAGCTGCCCTGAGCGCAATTCTCAACTGTTTCCCCTCAAAATAGGCTCATTCGATTCGTATGGAAAATCCACAGCGAATGAAATACCGGTATTTTTGATCCTTTTACATAATGAAATTTCTTCTGGAAAAAGTTGGTTTTGAGTCGGACATATGTAACACTCGGAATACTGCCCCCGCTTGGCCTAGTTTTTGGATATGCTATACATCTGATGCGGCCATAGACAACAGCGTGTTTTTTTATATTACATGCTGAGTAATTGTGATCTAGCGCACACTTAGCGAAGTAGATATCCAGACACTGCCATAAGTAGAGCTGTTAATGGAAGTTTGAGTACATTAAGCTCCGTAAACACCCACATTGGCTGGGGCCGCATCAGATGTATAGCATATCCAAAAACTAGGCCAATCGGGGCAGTATTCCGAGTGTTACATATGTCCGACTCAAAACCAACTTTTTCCAGAAGAAATTTCATTATGTAAAAGGATCAAAAATACCGGGATTTCATTCGCTGTGGATTTTCAATACGAATTGAATGAGCCTATTTTGAGGGGAAACAGTTGAGAATTGAGCTCAGGGCAGCTGTTCTTGTGAAAACTTGCCAAAACAGAAAAAAAACAGACCGCGCCTGTTGTACCGCAAAGAGCTGTAAACCCTTTCTAAACTGTTTATTCATGGTTTTGGTTTAGTTTATGGCCAACTGTAAACCTAAACTAAATAATTGGAGCCTTATATCAAAACAAGAAAGAAAGTTTACATGCAGAGAGCTACATACATTGATATTCAGCCCAGCAATCAAAAAACAAGGTTAGCAATCTGAATGGTGCTTGCGGCATACAGCCCTCATCATATACATGCGGTGGTCTTTGTCAACTACTAGCTGATGCGCCGTGCCAATATTTTTTCTATACATCCTCCCCTCTTTCAAAAAGAAGTGTGAAGAGTACCACATAAAGGCTCGGTATTCCTGATCATCATTCATCCCGGTAGGCCTAATTAAAGGATCCGCTAGCCACAGTTGAACCAGCGGAAGCTTTTTATCCTGCTTCATCATGCCTTCTGTACGATGTGCTTCCTTGTACGGCTCCTTTTTATCCTTGTTCCACTTCTCAGGAAGCCCAGGAATCACAGGCTCTTGCATTTGTATATATTGTGGTACTGCTAGTCCCTCTGCTTTATAGGCCCTAGTGCGAGTGTAGTGCACAGCACGTTCTAGATCAGCTTCTAGCGAAGTTTCGTCCGTGAAGTCATCTATACTGCTAGCCTCTGCCCCACTAATTTGCAAGTATCCACCCCTAGTATCTATCAAATGCTTGAACTCTTCGAATTCCAAGGGTTGTGGTCCACTAGGGTCCACATCGTCATGGTCTTCCGGAGGCATGTTCTGATCGTAACTTTCTTCTGAGTTCGGGAAAACTTCATCGCCTGGTTGGGGATCTCTACGAGACAGTCCATCCGGTGCGAATCGTTCTCCTGGCACATGCTTCAACTTGAAGTGAAACATCAGGATCTTCTTGATCCATCTGTTCATCGTTGCATTCGGTCCCATTCCAGGGTTCTTCAGCATTCCCTTAATATACAACGTGTCCGACTCAACCACTAGTTTCCTAGCGCCGAAGATCCAATAATACATGGCCTCTAGGGCTCTCATCAACCCGTACAACTCCCTCTTGGGTTGCGATTAGTTAGCCTCTGTCTTCCCTAGCGTGATTGACACAAACCTAGCAAATACTTTTTCTTAGGATCGTCCGGGTCTATTTGGTACACGATGATACCAATAGCTCGCCACGACGTATCCACCTGAAGTACTATATCTGAATTCCACTCATAATTTAATGGTTTCAGAGCCGGGCAGTCTTTCAACGCTTCTCGTACTTTGGCTTGAGCTTCATCGCACGCCTGGTTCCACTCAAAGACTATGCCTTTCTTGGTCAACTCATTAATAGGCGCAACAATGTCGCCATATTTCTCTATGAAGTTTCGCAATACTCCTACAGTCCCTAGGTACGCTTTAACTTGTGAAAAGTTTGCGCATGGTCCCCAGTTATTGATGACCTCAATCCTTTTCGGATCTGCTATCCGTCCTCTGTACGAACAGATGTGCCCCACTACTGTGAACTCATCTGCACACAGGATCAACTTCTTCCCAGAGAAAGTTCCACCCGCATGGGCCATCCTAGTATCCACACGGTTCAAGTTCTGGAAATGTTCCCAAATGAACCGTCTGATCCCTGGATTTTCTGGAATTCTCTCGTAATCGCCATCTGGGGTTTCATAACGCGTAGCAGGGCCACGCACTGGTACATTGTCGATGTATGGGATTGTTACATGGGGTATCTCTTCCCTTAAGACATAGGTCACGTCGTCATGGAAGATGGGCACTGAATTGGTCCAGCCCATAGGTAACTTAACTAGTCTCATAGCTCCAAAGGGTGTCTGAAAGGTTGTATAGTCCCTAGATCCTTCTGCTAAGTCCCTGTTGTCATATCCGACAAACATGTCCAGTGCAGCTCCGCAGGCTCTCCCCGCGAAGTGTTCCGCTAGCTGTTCCGTCCCCGGCGTAACTCCTGAGTGTTGAATAGTCACTTCATTCAACCTCTCCAGCGAGTGCACTATCCTTAGTGACTTTCCATCTTTCTTAACTACCACGAATATGGGCGAGCAGTAAGACGAGTTTGAAGGTTCATATACTCCAGCATCAATTTTACTCTTGATGTTTTGCAGAACTCTTCAAAATGTCCCGGTGGAATGGGAATCTGATGACACACCCAAGGTGTGTGTTTGACAACCGGCATTTCCACTGGGGGAAACTGTTCGTGTTTGAACTGTCCCCATTCATCTTCTTCCTAAGCGAAGTCCGCATTATGTACCCTAACAAAATGGTGAGCTAGCTTCACTTCTTCAGGCTCTAAGAACCCGGTGTTGTGACTCTCATCAACCACTTTCATTCTTTCCTCCGTATAGCGACCGTTAGGTGCGAAGTCAGGCAGGTGCGTCTCTAGAACAGGCATGTTTGCTAGAGGATCCCCTATGATCTTCCTTTCTATACGAAATTTCGCGGGTAGTTCACCGAGTATGGGTGTTATCTTTTCCGCAACCGGCTTGTACTTCTTTCCCAACATTACAGAGGTAGGTTTCTGAGGCGCTAGCGCTTCTTGGGCCAACACCTGTCGCGGTACCAAAGGTACTTTTGGTGCGCTAGCTAGCTTACTAGTCCCCTTTCGCTTGTGAAGCCATTCCGACTTTCCTAGCCTTTGATGCATGACATTTACTTTACGAGACATCTTGCCCGCCGTAAACGGTCTTTTCTCACGGTTCGGTTTCTTCGGTTTGTTGGATGGCTCGACCTGGTTAAATAAACAGATCTTGCTGCCCTCTTCTACTTCCTTCTTGCCCAAGTATTGGTCAAGTAGTTCAGAAGCGACATTATCCTCCGCAATAACTTCCTGCAACGCACACAAGTACGTGATCTTTCGATCATCAGGCACAGCCTCTAGCCCCTCTTTAGGCATCCCATACCCTACGCATACTAGCTCTCTGCTCTCTGTGTAGTCCCAAGCAGTCATTACTTCTCCCTCCTTGTTGAGTTCATTGAAGAGTTCTAAAAATCCTGGGGCTCCTTCAGATCGCCGCTAGCTCCTTCTGCGTCTTTGTTTCCCTCGTTATCTAGCGCGGCGACATCCAAAATATGACCCCTAGGATAGGTCGGCAGTGTCAATAGCCTTCCTGAGTATGGGTCTGTCAAGGTGATGTCCACATCGCCGTTCCGTTTGCTCTTCACTAGGTTTTCCACTAGCATGTCGAAGGGGCGCCCCAATAGGAGTTCGTAAGGTGCTACTGTGACTACGTGTAATTGTGCGTATACGCGGAACCCTTTCGAGAACCCTATCGGTACGTTCTTCGCCATTCCTAGCGTTGCGTGTGTCTCACTGTTTGTAGACTGCATGGTAATCGAGCGGGAGACATCCCAGTCTAATCCTCTCTTTTCCGCAGCTCGTTTGCTGATCGACAAAATCTGCGACCCCCGAGTCTAGGAACACCTCAATGTGCTTTCCCCCTAGGACTGGGTACAAACAGCGTAGGGCTGCTGACGTGTTAGCCATGGGCATCCGAATGACCTTCGGTTTTTCCCCCTGCTTTAGCGAGTCAAAATACTGCGCTACAGGATCCTGCATGATTATGCTACCCTCTTCCAGCTCATGTGTAGAGGACGTCACAATTTCAGGGAACGTGTCCAGCATCAACACCCCTAGCACCCTCGCCGTCATCTCCTAGCTTCTCTAGCGTGGTCTTTTCCATTCTGATGTTTGGGCCAAACTCCTCTTCAATGTCCTCGGTTTCATCAGAGGACTCATCACTTTCCTCATAAAATCTCTGGGACACAAAGGTTTGGACCCTTGGTGCCAGTACGTGGCCTTCTGTGTTCTGCAACAAAATTCAGACGTCTGGACTTGGATATGCCAACAGCTAGCGCCTTTCGTATCTTCGGATTGCTATCCATCAAGTCTCCTAGCTTGACAGGGACCGTGATTTCTCGAATCGAACCTAGCAGACCTTCAGTGGCCTGGTCCTCAAGCTCCGTATTCCTAGGTGCTCAGGTTCATCGTTTAAACACGGTCTTATCACTGCTAGTCGAGTTTTCAGATGGCCGTCGAGGCAGAACTTCTCGAGTGGGTGGGTCCTTTAAAGGCTCGACATCCTTGAATGGCAGTTCAAATCTGACCGCCTTCCCAGGTGGAACTAGGTCCTGCTCATCTTCCGAGTCCTGGACATCCTCCACTGTTACTCTAGCTGGGCATTTGGGTTCCCCTAGCGGCCTAGTTTCCACACGGCTCGCTGGTTCCCTTGTCTCTTTCTTCCCTGCAGGCTTCTTTGCCTGCCTCTCAATTACCACTTCGACCTGCCGCTTTCCGGGTATAACACGTTTCGATTCCTCAGGAGGCTTTGTCTGTGGATTGGCCTCCTTCCTTGGATTCAGCGAAAACCCGAGGCATTCTCTGCTGGTCCTGAAGCCCTAGTCTGCGCGAACGCGGACTGACTTGCAGTTCCAGATTCTGGGACCTCCTCAGTACCGAAGTAAATGTCCATAATCTCATCGTAGTTGTGGCCGTTATAATTTTGTCCAACAGGACGGTTATAATGGTCATGCGCCTTCTCCCTGGGAGATTTGTGTGTCGGTTCCCTAGGAACTATTTTCCCATCGAAGAACATTAGTTTCCCTCCCGCTAGGGTGATAATTCCTTTGTCCAGGTCGGCCTTTCGGTCCTCGCACTGATCAATGAAATGTCCTCCCCTATAGCAATAGAAACAATTATCGTTCCTAGGAGGTGCGGCACGGTTCCTAGCGAAAGCTGGGACTGGATTAGGATATGTATGGGCCGGTGCAGCGTGACTAGGAGGCGCTGGACGAGCGTCCAGTGCCATCTTGCAACATAACCGCAGCTTTCTTTTTATCCTCTGCATAAGGTTCTAGCTCATAATATGAGCCAGCTTCCTCCTCACACAAGGTGGTCGCTACTTCAATCACATCCGTCCAGATATATCTGTCATTGTTATCCACTTCAGGGGGCTCATAGGGTTTATCCTGATTGGCGGCTACACTTTCCCACTCCAACTTGGCCTTCTTGTACGAGGTCATCGCATCCCGAGGTGTCGCTCGCAACTGCTGTTGCAGCGCTTGCGAAAACTCGGAGGACAATCCCGCTAGGAAGTGCTTGGTAGCATCTCGGTTGGAGATCCGCATTGTTGGTGCGAGTAGTTGCCCTACCATCGCTCGGAACTGACGTACGTAGCTTTGTAGGCCACTAATATCAGTCAACCGTATGGGTTTTTTGTGGGTCTTTTTAACAAATTTCTCTAGGGCCCCGATAGATCCCTTTTCCAATTCCTTGAACTCAGGGTAACTCTCGCGGATCCTAGCTCTGAAGTCGTGCCAAGAGCTGCCCGGCGACTCATTGAGTATCACTTTCCACTCTCGCTTCGTTTTGTGATCACAGAAATGAATGGCAATTTCATTTTTATCCTTGTCAGTTGTGGCCCCAGTTTTCACAATCAAATCTTCAACGGCATCTAGATACCCTGGTAGAGAATCTGCTTCTCCATCAAACTTTAGGGTGTTCTTTCCCCAAGTCGCGGGTAGCTTAGTGGCGATCCATTGCAGATGGTTTGTTATCCAAAGTTTCAACTGGTTTTAGTGCGGTCTGCACTAGGGGGTTCTGAACAGGGTTTACTGTCTCAGGGATTGACTGTACCGGTGTTAATGGCACAGGGTTTACGTTCTGACTGGCTAGCGAGTTCGAAGCGCTGTTGCCCGTCTGATCCAGGTTTCCTTCTGGAGATGACAAGGGTGACAAAAATCCGCTGCGGAACGGCAACGACTCTTCGTTTCCTTGGTTTGGTTGCTCATCAGAGATCTGAGCTCCCAATGTAGAAATAGCTAGCTCGTTGCTTTTGCTAGAATTTCTAGTTGTACGTGACAGATCTGTTGTACACTTGGGCCAAGAGACAGGTTCAGGTATAAGCCCTCTAGCTGATCTTTCTGCCGTCGTTACAGTTGGGTCGTGCTTCCAGAGATGGTACTGCTCTAGAAGACTTCGTTGACCAGGTTTATTCAACCCGTTCAGATTCGATCTGGTTTGTCTTTGAACGTTCGACAGATCAGGTCACAGGAGTACGTGCTCGACTGTTACCTATTACAGTGCTTTGTTAAAGCGACTTGTATTGGCCCAGTGTTTCCAAACTATGCGTTTGAATCAAACTGGACCCTCGCGGTGGGCTCCAGATGAAACAGTGCACTTCTTATATGACTAGGAATAGCTAATTGATAGGTATTGCGAACAAACACCCAAAACAACCAACCACAACCAATCTACCTCCAAAGATCTAAGTGCTTCTCTTTGTGAGTTCGGGTCCGGGCCATAGTATGCGACCAGCAGGTTTGAACAAACACAAGTTTGATTGATAGGCTTCTAACAACACACTCTACAATGTACTAGCAATATGCAACCGCCAACAACAACACTGCTAGGAACCTAGGGATGGTCCGGGGTGTGTTTATATGGGGTGGATACAAGATGGCTGGACCGCTAGGTCGAGAACACCAGGGCAGAGTATGTAGGTTTGTGAAAATCCTCGCTAAGGGCAGCCCCAAAGACTACTGAGGCTAACAACAAGGGACTTCAATCCTCAAATGGCAAGACTCTCCTTGACCGCCGACCTATTCCTTAACCAAGAATAGGAACCTTTCCGCTTTTATCAGCACTAGCTCACTACAAGCGTCCAGCTAGCGACCCAACACACTACGACAGAGCTTCCGTCTATATCAGGGTGAAGGCGAAGTAACTGACAAGTTATAGCCAAACTAGAGGTGGGGGCACCTAGTCCATCTTCTTCTTAGTGGGCTCAAGTCAACACACGATCCACCTAGCAAGCGGTCCAACACACTACGACAGAGCTTCCGTCGTGTCGGGGTGAAGGCAAAGTCACTAGCGCAAACTGCAGTTGGGTCTCGAAGAGAACACCCTTGTTTTATATGTGGAGGTCTAGGGCCAACAACCCGAAATCCTCAACTTAGTCACTCGATGTTTCCAGAGTCCACAGTTACTGATTCCAATACAAAGACTACTACAAGTGAAGTTCGGTATCAACCTCCACTAGCAGCCTGAGTCCACTAGCACCAGCTTCATCCAAAGTCTGGGGCGTAATGTTCTTAGACCCTAGTCTGTCCTGCGCTCCCTTTTATACTACTAGGTGTGAGTTACATGTGAAAGCAAGCTGAATAATACAATAAGCAATATTAGATGATAAGAAATACGGTCAGCCAATGAGACGACTGCCGTTTGGTTTTGGGACTGGTTTGGTATATGCCAGGTCAGCCTCGCTGACCGGCTAGTGTTCAATGGATCCTCAGCCCTCCATCTATGCCGAGCACCCCTTCTGGACCAACCGGCGATGTAGCCGGTGGTCTAGGTCATCTCTACTCTGTCAGAGCATCAATCTATTACATCTAGGCGACGCAGTGTTGCGACTGACATCAAATGGTCACAGCTCGTTAGTCAGAACGTCGATCCACCCTCCGGTCATCGGTATAGGCTGTACGATCATCCCTGGCTCCGTTCCAATAGCCTGCTTGCTATTCCCCTTCGCCCTAGCTGCCCAGATCGGGCACTAGCCACGTGCTGCCTCATCTCGTATATCGTGGTATGTCTTTGTCAAAGCCCTAGCCGGTCACTAGTCAGGTTGTTCCGCCTAGCGCCTTCTAGTCGCTTATCTAGAGATTAGATAGTACCACTGGTTATCGCGCCGAGCTTCCTAGCTCAAGGCGTATTCCCCTAGCTGTACTTCCATCATAGATATCTGTCTGCTAGACCCTTGCTAGCTCCATCGCAAGCCATCTCTGGACTACTAGAGTCTCCTAGGTCATGTCTCATGAATGTATAGGCAGTGGTTTAAATCCCTGGTTGTTTGTACACTCAGCTAGCAGCTAGCGCATCACACTAGTGCAGCCTCGTGCTACAGTCAGCAGTTAGGGCTCGCTCTGACTCTCCTTTATATCACCTAACAGGTGGTCTGCGTACTAGCTGGTATGCTAGTAACAACAGAAGTGCTAGTTGCTTCCCGTTGTATAAATACTGGTCATAGGAAATCGCAAAATTAGCCCTAGATGCCGCGCATTTATGTTACGCCGTTTCAACGGCCTCCTAGGGAGGACACCGTACAACTGGTCCTACTGCTCGGGGAACACACGAGCTACTAGCATCTATCGGGTTTATCCTGGTTGGGGTTCTTGTCAGGTTACTCGCTGTTTAGCCGACCCAGAGGCCGTTGCTGACAGAAGGTAGAATCTCTTCTGCCAGCCCCGACAAAACCGATCGACGTTTGGAACGAGAAGATGGCTCCCACAAACATTATGGTTGCTGGAAGCACAACTGGACAGGGTGCTGGAGAGTGGGTTGGAACCCTACTCTGGTGGGGAGGCTTGGTCACAGGAATGGCTGCGCTGTGTGTCGCCCTGGTATGGGCAACCCAAGAAGAATGGGTTGCTCTACCTTCGGGCGGCTACAGGCGGGTTCCAAGGTGTGGACCACACTCACCTTGGATGAGAAAACCCCGGCGTTTAACGGAACGTGTTGGAGCCTGGCTGGTGAAGATTACTGGACCTCCGACTGAGCGCAGTCGAGAGGAAGGAAGAAGGAGGACTCGCGCCACCAGGGGCCGAGACGGACCCGAGAGAGAAGGCACTCAGAGAACGGGACATCTGAATCAGAACCCGGGGGTATCGATCTACACCGACAGGGGGCGACTATACCCTACGGGAACTCACCTGGATAGTGGGGCCACTCTCTCCATATACATGGATGACATCCTCCTTACGGAGTTGGCACAACCCCGCAGGAGCAGGAATCGTGCTGCTCTCTCTCGCAGTACCCCAGGTCTCCCAGGCCGGATAGTTGATGACGAGTCAGGGTCTACCCCACCTTACAAAGAAAGGCCGGGTTCCGACTCTAGAACCCGAACCACCACTACATGGGTAGAGGTGGTGTGGGGGCGACCCTAGAGGAGGAGGAACGACAGGAACCCGTGGAACGGGATACACCCATACCCATACCTCTCACTCTCATCTACTTGTCGAAATCTCTTGGCGAAAGTCCTTAAATGAAAACTTAAATCTTGGCCCACCAAAAGGAGCAACACTACACTTTTCGCTGGATTTGGAAATAAAAATGAAAAATACAAAAATATGCGCTCGGTGTACTACGGTGCGCGACCTTTCCCCTTCCCCTTGTCTCCACGACGTCTCTGACCTAGGAGCCTGCCCACCTGCCCAAAAACCTCGGACATCACCAGGAGCGCGCTCTCCAATTGTTCTTCCTCCCCAACGTCCTCGGTCGACTGCTGCAAGATTTCCTCCACGAGAGAAGCACGGGAGGCAGAGGCGATCTCAGCCGCAGGGCGCGGACAAAACCTGAGAAAGTGGGCATCCTGAGGTGGTGGATCATCCAATGTCATACGAGATGACGACGCTTGCTGTTCCACGGGAACAGCATCCGGCACGGGTTCCAACTCGGAGTTGTAATTGCGGGGGTCGGCTGCGATGGGGGGCTCCGGAACGACATTTGCACGTCCTCGTCATCGAAGTCATAGTTCTGAGGATCATCAGCTGTCGCGGGGGGCGTCGTCTTCGTCAGTCACTTCGACCATTTCCAGGCAATGTGGGCGCAATGTTTTACGCCTTTTGGGAGCGGGGGTTTTGTCTTCGGAAGACCCCGCTTCAGAACCCGATGAGGTGGGGGGCAGTAGGACCGCGGCCATTCCCGGACAATGGGGCGGGGCGACGAGGTACAGAAGCGCTTGCAGTGCTAGACGCGGGGCGGAGCAGGAGGAACTCTCGGTAGGTCGTCGAGAGTCCTAGGAGGACGAGAAAGCCGTTAGTAAAGGACTCAGGAGAAACGAGATCCATACGCACGGGTCTGCGTCAAATCCGACCATCTGGGGTCGGGTTGCAAGGGCAAGAAAGAGCCGCCCCCAAGATGTTCCCATAGTAGCACCAGGAATTCGCCCCCAAGACCTCATCGTCGCCATCCTCGAACACATTGGAAAACCTTGTCCAGCTAGGACAAGTAATGTGCGCCGCTTTGCAATGCGAACAGCATCGGGGAGTCTTGGTGGCCAACGGGTGTTTCGCCTCCAGAGTACACAACTGTCCGTTGTTGTTGCAGTGCTTGCAAGGAGGGAACAGGGTACGAACCACCGCCCCTGTTGGGTGGAACCTTTCCGCTGGAAACGACCACAGAGGTTGGGAAGGATCCCGCCCTGCAGACGAGCGAGCGCGAACCGAAGGGATGCGTATGACGGGTGGCTTCCGCACTTCGCGTCGGAACGAACCGCTCTCGGGCTCTTTTGGATCGTGGGCTTATTTCTTCTTGCCCCTAACTCGCTTCCTACCAGAGGGCGCAGGAGGTGGGGAAGGGGTAGCCGTGGACGACGGTTCGCCTGTCTCCAAAACCGTGATTGGGGGCGGGGAGGGAGAGTGGGCGGCTTGAGGGGAAGGAGGGGGAGTAGGCGACGGTGGTGGTGGAGACGTGGGGAGGGTTGCGCCGAGAAAATTGCTGGGCGGCAAGCCGGCAGCAATAATCTCGAGGTCCAACCCGTCTCCAACCAAAACATGCCCGGGTAGTGCGGTTTCCTCTGGGGAAGACCACTGCCCATCGGAGGAAGCGAGTCCTGGGGAGAGGCGTTAGAGATCCGGATAGTGGCTGCTTGGTTGGGTTACGCACCATCGAGATGTTTGAGGATCCTGGCAGTCGCAAACCGAACGGCCTCACCACGCACTGAGTGGACCGACGAATCTGGAGAGGGCTGGAACCCGGAGCGAACATCAGGTTCCCCTGTCGGGATTAGTCGGATACAGGCGATACCTGGGGCGCCTCGAAAGGTGCGGGGGCCGTGGCGAGGACCTACTTTGGGGCGATGGAATCCAAGGAGCCGCGAGCAGAGACCAGCCAAATCCGAATTCCGAGTCGCCTCAGAAGTTTTGGGGTACACTTCAGGAAACAATCGGACCAAGAGCTGGTCATACCGCGCAGACCAAGCAACCCCGAAACCCATCCGGCTGAGCCAGAAGAGAACGCGCTCCATGTGTAGCTGCTCTACAATTTAGCCGCGGGTGGGCAGGACCATTTGAGACAGAAACAACCTACCACAACTCGAAAGAGGTGGCGACGGAGCCGGCTTTCGTGCAGATGGTCCCGCCGGGACTGACAATATTGATTGAACGTGGTCTCGAAGGACAGCACCATTCGATCCAACAGTTCGTCGAAAATACGGGGCATGATGGGTTCCTCCTGGCGCCGAAGCCAGAAGACACAGATGGGCCAGCTCGCGGGACCTCGCTCCTCGACACACCAGAATGACAGCCATGCACACGCCAGGAAGTGTTGATGTGTGATTTTGTCCAGGGACCAGACTCGAGGGTAGTCTCCAATCCGAAGACAGAAATCGAAGAGAGGCAGCCGGGGGGACGGGTGGTAGCGAACAGGAGGGAGTACAGACTCCAAAAAGATCCGAAATGACGCTCTGGAAACAAAAGTCGCCAACCAGAGGCGTAGGAACCGGTCTACTCTGGGGACGGGTTCTGGGCCCGAGACGCCCGTGTTCACTCCGTTGTACCCAAAAGCCAACATAGCCGACGTGCCGTCGGACCGTTCGTGGAAAATGCAACGAGGGCGGCGGAAGTCTTGCGCACCATACCCAAGGGGAAACGGAGTACCATCCGCGTTTTCAGATTCCAGTCGAGACAGCGGCGAGGCGAGGTTCTGGGGTCGAGGAAAAATTGAAGCCCAGAGAGCCAGAAAAGAGCGAAATTGCGCAAAGAAGACATGGTGGTGAGAAGAAAGAGAGTGGGTTGCGCGGAAGGACAGGAACAGAAGGGCTCGAGGCTCTGATTAAGTTCAGAGCCAGAGCCCATCTTTCAAGGAGAAAGCTTAAAAGGTGTTTCGAGAAGAAGCAGCGAGCTCTACTTTTGGAAGTAGATCAAAGAAACCTCCCTGGGCGCCATAGCAACAGAAACATTCACGGCCATCAAATCTTCGCGAAGGAACGGATAGGGGGTGCGGCGGGTTGCATAACCCGTACACCTCGACAGGGTCGAACCACGGAGGAGAGGAAATACCCCGACATGGGGAGTCGAGCACCGAAGACATTGGGGACGCCGGCGCGACAATAACCGATAGGCAGTGACAATAAGCCCTACGACCATGGGATGGTGTTTACATCCGGATAACGGGACCACCACGAAGGGAGAACACTGGAGAATTTGGATTGCAGGTTCCCAAACGGAGAAGACTGAAGGACGCTGAAACGCTGACTATGGGGCTGGCGGTGAAATAACCACAAAACAAACCTTGTAAATGAATACGCGGTTTGATAATGCGACTACAACAACTCAAACACTATAGTCCTCGTGCAAGTTCGGAGTTCCAATCCAGTATAGATTGTGGCAATTTGAACTTTAGTTCTCTTTGAGAAGCAAGACTTTACAGGTCTACAAGTTGTATAGATAAAACTCGCTCGAATCCGTTCTAGGCGCAATCGCGGATAGACAGACGAGATTTTATGGGCAACGGTGATAGGGCGTGTACCAAAATACGCATGAAAACACCAGTTTTTATTTCATTTTGAACCTATTAGTGGGCAGAAGTGAGGCATTAGTTTATAAGCGTACACCCTCCCTGGGGTGGTAGGCTACACTATTGATGGCCGAAAGTCAGTGTAACAAACCAATTATGAAGAGTTGAGTAGACTTGACAAGGCAGCCCAAAAAGGCTGTTGCGGCCTGACTATGAGATTCAACACTGAGCTATAGACAGCGGTGGTAAACCACTGTTTTACATGCTGGAGGTGAAACAACAGGGAACTATATGGGATTATTGGCTTACCGCTTCAAGCGGTCTCTGAATTGTCTGACGACTACTGAAGAAGATTAAAGATGAAGTTGGAGTCAGATAGATGAAGTCGGAGTCAGTGTAATGACTTTAGGGCTGGCTTTGTAATGCTGCCTGGTATCAAGCCGCTGGATGTTTATCGAGCCGCTGGATACTGGATCGAGCTGCCAGATACTTATAGAGTCATTCCACGACTTTGGTGGTTGGTCTTAAAGGCAATAATGCATCGAGCTGCTGGACAATTTATCGGGCCGCTGGATATATCGGGCCGCTAGACACATTTATCTAGCCGCTGGATATCTAGTGGTGCCTCAATGGATTAGATTGAGCAGAAGACATGTTACTGGGTTCAAGCCAGAGTCATAGGATATGACTAGTGCTGCACCGGGCAGATCTAGCCGCTGGAAAGATGTGATCTCCGCATCAAGGCCAGCTGATATGAATGATGAGGATTGACAGTCCAGTATCAGGCCGCCAGATAGTTACTGGAACACGATATCGGGCTGCTGGATATTTTATCAAGCCGCTGGATATTTAGTACAAGTTCTACTGGGCTGGTGAAATGCGGGACTGACACAGAAGTGGAATAGGACTTAACAGAAATGACTAAGGCTGACTCGCTCAGTCAGAAAGATGGAAACCAAGGCAACTAAGGCTGACTCACTCAGTCGGAAATGACTAAGGCTGACTCGCTCAGTCAGAAAGATGGAAACCAAGACAACTAAGCATGTCTTATGGCGTGCTAGAGAAATACATGTGGATTAGCCCCGGTAGCAGGTCATAATACCCATGGTTGAGAATGCCTTCTACGCCATTGGCCATTCACTACTCGGGCTCCCACCCTTTACTGTTCCTATTCATTCCGTCTATCTCCTTTACTTCTCTCTGAAATGTATAAAAGCCAGCTGTGTACTCTGTATTAGCCAGTAAACTATCCCCCCAGATATACGGGCAATATAGTAGACTCTAGATTTGTGATAGAAATCAGATATATTTGCAGACGCACAGAAAAAATTAAGAGATACGGGATGTCGAAAAGACTACCAATTGCATTGATATAAGAGCCCCGCTCAACCTGCACCAACCTGTCTCCTGTAGCAGCGCTTTAGGCCTCCAGGACTAAGACTTGTTGTGTAAATTGTACTCTCTTGTCTCCTGTAGCAGCGCTTTAGGCCTCCAGGACTAAAGACTAGTTTGTGCTAGTAGAAGTGAAACCGCCGCCTTCAGTGTAACTGTCCGCCGCATTAGCCCAGCGTCCACCTTCTGTGTAACAGCCCCCCGTTTCGTTGATACCGCCGCCATTCATGCAGCGTTGGTTGATATTGAAGTAGTGTCTGTCTGTTGATAGTCTAACACTACTGGCAGCTAGCCAAGAAGCAGAAGGTAGGGCAGGTTCTGCCGCTCACAAAGAAACTGAAGACTTGAACAGTCTAAGGTTTAACTTGAGTCTTGATATCCTGTTGGCGTGAAGTCCCTGCTACCCTAGCATAACCGTGCTTAAACCACATAGTTGCTATTGAAACAAAGCCTTATTCCAGCCTTGCACACCCCTTTTGACGGGTGATACGTACCCTACCTCCCCGAACACACACACACGAGTATTAGGATTAGGATTAGTGATTTGTTTTGGTTTTGGTTGGTTTGAGTAGAGTGACTAGTTCGCTTTTCTCACTAGTCAATCCATTAGATTTCACGGCCGCACCCTAGTGCACCGTTTCAACGGTTTGTATGATGTGGGTCTAGGTTTGGAGATAGTACTCCGATGTGTAAAGCAAGTGATTCTTATGAATCCCGATTCCAAATAGTATCCGCGATTGCTAATCCTTGCGAGATTACAACCAATTGTCAAGTCTGATCTGTTTCCTTATATTCCACGCATCCGTTCCATTTATCCAATATGTCCACGCATCGTTTATAAAGATCCAAATCCAACACAGATAATATTCAAACAGGGAAAACAAAGAAACTTGGTATAGCTTCTGGGTGTCTCCGAATGAATGACTACTCTACCGGTTAAGCGTGAAGTCTAGTAACTTCGCATCCAACAGGTGGGGTGAGATTCACTGGTGTTCCTCCCATAACCATCCACTTAAATATGTTACAGGATTCTAAATATAAACGAGACTGATACAAACGAGCAATAGGGTTCAGGGTATATGACTAGTGGTATGGCAGCTAGCCGATGAACTCCTGTCAGATATCAAGCGATTAGTAAAATTGGGAGAGATTTATAAGAAACATCAACGAGCCGAGCTTAACGATGAGTCAAGATCTACATCGCTTAGAACGATCGTGATGGGATATTGTTGATATGTCAACTTTTAGCCGACCTCCTCATCAGCACTCTGTTACCCTCCTTGGTAACCACCCGCTCAAATGGTTCCGCCTTGAACCGCTTAAGTGATTTGTCTGAAAATTGTGATAGCCGCCGCTTCCCAGTACCCGAGTACGGTTTCTTAGTCAATTGGTAGATTGACCAAGTCCAGCCCTCTCTTGGCAGTTCTGGAGACGTCAGATGATGCCCAATAATGATCCCTCTGGTTCAGAAGGATGTTCCCTCGTAATATGCCCTTAGTCAGGGATGTGCAGTAGCCCCAATCTGTTTCCAGGATGATAAGGCACTTTCCGTGATTGCTCCATTAGCGACTTCCCACTTCAACCCTTTACCAGGATTGTCGTCCAGCGCCTTTCTAATGGTTCGTGACACATTATATCCCTTTAGCTAACTGCTCAGGCCAGCAATAGCCCTCGTGAGATGACGTCGTAATGTAGTGAAGTACATTATAGTATGTTGCAACTCGAGCAGATTTGAATAAATGCCCGGGTGCCCCAATACCAGGTCTGTCAACGCCTTCGCGGGTAATAATCGATGGGCAATGACAATAAGCCCCACGATGCAGGAAAATTTTGAAGGATAAAACTCGCCTTGAAGGAAATATTGGGAAGATGGGGACGCGGTGCCTACAGGTCGTTGAGGACAACGACCTTGAAAAGGGGGGGGTGATGTCATGAATCGCCCGGGTTCTACTTTTTCGCGCGACGCGTCTGTATGGATACAGATGTGTCTTAGTGGCACGGGACTCTCATGACGCCACCACGTGACCTTCTCATGGTTGAAACCTGGCCTCGGATTCTAAAGCCGCAGACTCGGGAGTTTGCGCCACGGGATACAGAAGACGTTCGGGACTAGGAACCCGTACAGATGGACTCTAGTCCCCGGACGCACCAAGGGCTGACATAGAAGCGTACACGAAGTACAGGAGTGGTTGCAAACCCGATCGGGGTTTGAACCACTTGATACAATGACACTTAGGACTAGGAAACCCGAACATCGGGTCTCCTAGGTACCCCGACACCACAGAAACCAACACAGAGGAGTCCAGGAGCATCAGCATTAATGCTCCTTAATCCTACGGTGCAGGAACTGATTGCGATTGACTGTGATCGCTTTAATTTATTAGAAGCCTATATAAGCACGGTAGAATCTCCATGTACAGTAGATTCTACCTCGTCTAATCTCAGGCTTCTACCTTGGCTTGACATAGGCATTGTCCCCACCCTGCCCCGCTTCCTTTGCACCGTACTACGGGTTATATCCACGCCCCGGGTTGTACACCTGAGTGGATATCACACCCTCTTTGACTCGTTCCGGGTTCCGCCTCGCATCTCGACCTACAACATACGGCCTCCTAGGGAGGACGCCATACGACTGGTCCTACTGCTCGGGGAACACACGAGCTACTAGCGTCTATCGGGTTTATCCTGGTCGGGGTTCTCGTCAGGTTACTCGCTGTTTAGCCGACCCAGAGGCCGTTGCTGACACAGTAGAGGAATAGCTAGCAGGCCATTGGTGCGGATGCGCGGGTCACCACAAATGCACTATGCAGTAACAGATAAACAGACTGCTAGCTGGTGCTCTGACCTGTGCTAGATGACTCCAGGCGGCGAATTCAACTCCATTTCGTCAGGATAGAGGTTCCGGCAGCAGACGGCAGGCTGAGGAATCACTCACGGTACACATAAGTGGACGCTAGCGGATCAGTGTGGCTGTTCTGCTTGGCATAAACCCATCATAAAACCAAATGGCAGTTGTTTCATTGGCTGCCGTATCTATCACGTCATTATTCATTCTGTTGTCACATGTGTCGTGGCCCTGAGTAGTATAAAGGGAGCACAGAGCAGGCTAGGACCTCAGATTATTACACCCCAACTTTGTACGAAGTTGGTGCAGGTTGTCTCAGGTTGCTAGTGGAGATTGTAACACACTTCACAAGTAGTAGCTTTATTGGAATCAATACTGTTGACTCTGGACACGTCAAGATCTTGAGTTGAGGTTCTAGTTGTTGACTCGAGGAGTCTTCACATATAAAACCAAGGGTGTTCTCTTCGAGAACCAGCTAGCAATCGCGCTAGCAGCTTTGCCTTCACCCCAATATTGTTGTAGTGTGTTGGATCGCCTGCTAGGTAGTTGTGTGTTGACTTGAGCCCACTAAGAAGATGGACTAGGTGCCCCCACCTCTAGACTGACTTTAATTTGTCAGTTACTTCGCCTTCACCCTGATATTGACGGAAGCACTGTTGTAGTGTGTTGGGTCGCTAGCTGGACGCTTATAGTGTCTATTGCCAATACAAAGTGGAAATGTTCCTGTTCTTGGTTCAGGAATAGGTCAGCGGCTTAAGGACTGCCTTGTCGCTTGAGGATTGAAGTCCCTTGTTGTTAGCCTCAATAGTCTTTGGGTACCCCATTGCAAGGATTTTCACAAACCTGCATACTCTGTCCTGGTGCCCTCGATCTAGCGATCCAGTCACCTTGTATCCAACCTGTAAACCCCAGACCATCCCAGGTGCTAGTGGTATTGTTGTTGGCAGCTGTGTAGTGCTAGCGTGTTGTTGAACGGCTTTGTTGAAGTCTAGCAGTTGAATTCTGTTTGTTCCAAACCCGCTAGTCGCATACTACGACCCGGACCCGAACTCACAAAGAGAAGCACGTGAATCTTTGGAGGAATAGATTGTTGTAGTGGTGGTTTTGTGGTTGTTTGTGCAAGCCAGAATCTAAGCTATTTTGAGTCGCATATCAAGTGCACCGTTTCACCAGATCGAGGAAAGCGACGTGTCAAAATGAGTCAGAGCAGGGTACTAGAGCATGTTTGATACCAATTCAAGCCCACGAGCCCAGTGCTGAACCTTGCAAAGAAGGAGTGGACTGCTTGAAAACCGGTGAATTCCTTCGAAATGGATGGACTCCTTTGCTGGATCAGCCAGACACTTGCCAGGGCAAGTTACGCGTCAAAATGAGTCAGAGCAGTGAACAAGAGCATCTTGATCCCAATTCAAGCCCGTGAGCCCAGTGCCGAACCTTGCAAAGAAGGAGTGGACTGCTTGGAAATGGACAGACTCCTTTGCCGGATTGGCGAGACACCTGTCCAAGGCGAGTTACACCTCAAAATGAGTTAGAGCAGTGAACATGTTTTATCCCAATTCGTGCCTGCGAGCCCAGTGCTGAACCTTGCAAAGAAGGAGGGACTGCTTGAAAACCAGAAGACTGCTTCGAAATAGATAGACTCTTTGCCGGATCACCCAGACACTTGCCCAAGGCAAGTTATGCGAGTTATGTGTCAAAATGAGTCAGAGCCGTGTACTAGAGCATCTTTGATCCCAATTCAAGCCCGCAAGCCCAATGCTGAACCTTGCAAAGAAGGAATGGACTACTTGAAAACCGGTGGAATGCTTCAAAATGGACGGACTCCTTTGCCGGATTGGCACAGCACTTGCCCAAGGAGAGTTACATGTCAAACTGAGGCGGAGCAGTATACTTGACCATGTTTGATCCCAATTCAAGGCCGCAAGCCCAGTGCTGAACCTTGCAAAGAAGGAGTGGACTGCTTCGAACTTTGAAATGGATGGACTCCTTTGCCGGATTGGCCAGAAACCTGCCCAAGGCGAGTTATGTGTCGCAATGGGTCAAAGCAGTGTACTAGAGCATGTTTGATCTCAATTCGAGCCTGCGAGCCCAGTGCTGAACCTTGCAAAGAAGCAGTGGACTGCTTGAAAACTGGTGGATTGCTTCGAAATGGATGGACTCCTTTTCCGGATCGGCTAGACACTTTCCCAAGGCGAGTTACACATCAAAATGAGTCAGAGCAGTGTACTAGAACATGTTTGATCCCAATTCAAGCCTGCAAAAGAAGGAGTGGACTGCTTGAAAACCGGTGGACTGCTTCAAAATGGATGGACTCCTTTGCTGGATCAGCCAGGCACTTTTCCAATGGAAGTTACACGGAAAAATGAGTCAGAGCAGTGTACTAGAACATGTTTGATCCCAATTCAAGCCTGCAAAAGAAGGAGTGGACTGCTTGAAAACCGGTGGACTGCTTCAAAATGGATGGACTCCTTTGCCGGATCAGCCAGGCACTTTCCCAATGGAAGTTACACGGAAAATGAGTCAGAGCAGTGCACTGGAGCATGTTTGATCCCAATTCAAGCCCGTGAGCCCAGTGCTGAGCCTTGCCAAGAAGGAGTGGACTGCTTGAAACCGGTGGACTGCTTCAAAATGGATGGACTCCTTTGCTGAATCGGCCAGACACTTGCCCAAGGTAAGTTACACGTCAAAATGAGTCACAGGAGTGTACTAGAGCATGTTTGATACCAATTTGTGCCTGCAAGCCCAGTGCTGAACCTTGCAAAGAAGGAGTGGACTGCTTGAAAACTGGTGGACTACTTCGAAATGGATGGGCTCCTTTGCTGGATCGGCCAGGCACTTGCCCAAGGCGAGCTACACGTCGAAATGAGTCAGAACAGTGTACTAGACCATGTTTGATTCCAATTCACACATGAGCCCAGTGCTGAACCTCGCAAAGAAGGAGTGGACCACTTGAAAACCGGTGGACTGCTTTGGAATGGATGGACCCCTTTGCCGGATTGGCCTGACACCTGCCCAGGGAAAGTTACACATCAAAATGAGTCAGAGCAGTGAACAAGAGCATGTTTGATCCCAATTCGAGCCTGCGAGCCCAGTGCTGAACCTTGCAAAGAAGGAGTGGACTGCTTGAAAATTGGTGGACTGCTTTGAAATGGATGGACTCCTTTGCCGGATCAGCCAGACACTTGTCCAAGGCAAGTTAACACGTCAAAATGAGTCAGAGCAGTGTACGAGGGCATGTTTGATGCCAATTTCAGGCCACAAGCCCAGTGCTGAACCTTGGAAAGAAGGAGCAGACTGCTTGAAAATCGGTGGACTGCTTCGAAATGGATGGACTCCTTTGCCGGAACGCCCAGACACCTGCCCAAGGCAAGTTGCATGTCAAAGTGGGGCAGAGTGGTGTACTACAGCATGTTTGATCCCAATTTAAGGCTGCGAGCCCAGTGCTGAACCTTGCAAAGAAGGAGTGGACTGCTTGTTGAAAATTGGTGGACTGCTTCGAAATGGATGCACTTTTTTGCCAGAGCGGCCAGACACCTGCCCAAGGCGAGTTGGGTGTCAAGTGGGGCAGCGCAGTGTATCAGTGCATGTTTGATCTCAATTTGATGTCACAGGCCCAGTGCTGAACCTGGCAAAGAAGAAATGGACTGCTTAAAGATTGTTGGACTGCTTCGAAATGGATGGACTCCTTTCCCAGATTGACCCGACACCTGCCCAAGGCGAGGTGTGTGTCAAAATGGGTCAGAGCAGGGTACCAGAGCATGTTTGGCAATCGGACAGAATAGTGGATCTGAACTAGAATTTAAGTTTTTCACCAATATCTTCAGCTGAAAAACTGATGAATTTTAGGGTGGAAAACTTAAAGGCGACACTTTTGAATTTTCCACTGAAAAACTTGAATCCAAATATTTCAAGTTTTTTACCATGGTTCCCGGTGAAAAAATGGGTGAGGAATGTATTGGCTTTTTCATTGGTATTTACACTGCAAAAGGTGGTGAAAAACAACATGCATTTTCCATTACATTTTTCACCACAAATCACAGGGGAAAAGGATGTGAAAAAATCCTTGAAAAATCCAAACTCAGTTTCCAATTTTTCACCATCTTTCCCTGAACATTTTTCACACATTTATACCCATTTTTCCACTGAAAATTGTTGTAAAGGTTTTGATTTTTTCACCACAATTTCTAGGTGACAGGTGAATTTCGGGTGAAAAGTCAGCATGAAACCTTATGAATTTTGTTTTCAAGGTTTTCACCTCAAATTCTAATCTACTTATACAAATGAAGGCTGTCACGTGTAGACGTCGACAGCCAATGAGGTTTATCGTACAAATGTCAATCAGGTGGCTGTGGTCTGCGTCTCTTATCGCCAATGACATCTAATGCACAAACGCGTCGACGCTCTGACCATTAATGTTTCGCACCCCCATGGTACAGCCAAGGCATCCATGGGATCCTCTCTGGAACACGGACTTCCCTTTAGACAACCCGACGTACCCATACAGCAATGTGTCTCTTACCGCAACAACATCCGACACGCAACGACGTCTCCGTTCCTCGCATTGACGCTGCTGACCGTGACGGTCTCGCACCCCCCAGTACAGCCAAAGCATCCAATGACATCCGCTCTTGAATACGGACTTCCCATTGGACAACTAATGTTGCCGTGACTCGGAAAGTCGAGTCACGACTCGGTGAGTCGACTTCCGAACCAAGTCGACTTGACCAAGTCGACTTAGTCACTTGAAGTCGACTCGGTCAATAAAATTTCCAAATTGCTCAAAAACACCTCTAGACCTCGTAAAAACCCGAATGGTGAAGGTTGAATTTTTTTGTCTGTCACAGAATGTCACGGATCTGTCATGGTGTCACGGAGGTCACAGAATTTTCGATGTCCCCAATCGCTTCCCTGGGCCAAAAGAGACAACCTACCTTGGACCCGACTTGAGTCACTCAAGTCGACTCCGAGTCAAATGCATTGACTCGACTTAACTCGGCTCAAATCGACTCCGTAAGTCGACTTGGAGTCGGTTTTGTCCAAGTTGCGGCAACATTATGGACAACCCAACGACCTATACAGCGATACAGTGATAGAGCCCTTGATTGTAGTTCTGGGAGTAAGCCTGTACAATATAGTTTGGAACTAATGAGATTTTTTTTTGCTTGCTCTCATTTACTGCTGCGAGGACTGTTGCAAGTTTTCTGTGTGACTGGTAAGTTTTTTCATAGTTGCTCTTATCCCCGCACCACTCGCGTGTTCTCGATGTGTCTTATGTGTACCACAACAACTCTCTGGGTTCTACTCTACGCTCTAGGGCTGTTCTTGGTCATGTATGTTGCCTCTGCATCTCCTGAACGGGTCATTGACTTTTTTTTTTTTGCAACATAGGCTAACTCCTCCACCAACGGCGTCTTCGTCCTCACTTGCTCATCGTCATACACCCAGTGTTCGAGATGCACGCAACACCGCCATGCGCTCTCCATATTCAAGCTCATGGCAGCAATGTTTGCAACGAAGTCCCTTGCGACGTCCCCTACACAACGTGGGCAATCTTCTGCAGTGTTCACCATTGCAATATCGGGACATGGGGCTGTCATTGGAGGAGGAGAGTACAAGGCTAAGGGATGCTGAGCGTGAAAGTCAGGCTGCATTGCAGGAGACGCCCAGTCGTCGTCGATGACGCATTCCCGGGCAAACAGAAAATTGTATGCTTTCGCCGACAGCAGGTGCCTCAAGGTCTCGGAATGCAGTAAGTATACACAGAATACACTTGTTTTAATCCAGTATTGAATCAATTACAGCGGCCACTGGATCTAGCTACACCTCTGGACACGCAAACCCCCGCTCCAAATACTCGCGCTCTAGCACAACGTCGCCGACGTGAACGTGAAGCTGCAGAAAGAGCTGCCGGAAACCCAGGTGCTGTACCTCGACGTCCAAGAGCTCCTCCAAACCCGCAGTGCGCACTGGCCAACAGGCATGCCGTCGGAACGAGCAGGAAGCTCGGGCTGTGATACATCTGCCTACTCCTCAGGCAACACAACAAGCAGCCCCACGGCTGCCCCGACGACAACCACCGAGACGGCGAGCAGGTACGATGGCCCTTTAGGCATGCTAAATATTGACTAATTACCCTTTCAGCTCCCGGGGCAGCGCGGCAGCCTTATATTGAACCCAATGAGCGGCATGACCTCGGCCGCATGAACATCAAGTGTAGGCACTGCAACACGCTGCACTGGATGTGCAGAAAGATTGTGAAGTCGCCCGAGGACTCGCCAGAGTTTGGGATGTGCTGTAATCATGGGAAAGTCGAGATACAGTGTCTGCATGCACCACCTGACACTCTGCAGCAGCTCTTTGTTGACGACAGTGCCCAAGCAAAAGAGTTTCGGAACAACATGTGGCAGTATAATATTGCCCTGTCGTTACATCCCTTGGGGTCATGGAGGATCAGTCGGTGAACCGCGGGGGTGGACCACCGATATTCAAGATTCAGGGAGAACTGTGCCATAGGGCAGGCTCCCTCATTCCTACTCCAGGCCATACACCATCATATGCACAACTCTATATCTACGAGCCACACGCTGCACTGGATTATTGTATGCAAAACAACAGCAACCTTTGCCGTGATAACATGGACATCTTGCAAGCTGTAATCTCCGAGAACCACCAGTATGCCGACATCTTTATGCACGCTCATGAAGTCCTCAGTCAGCATCCAAATACGGAAGAGGCTGAGGTCAGGCTCCGGGTGGCTCCGGGTGCTCACCGACGACGCAGCAATCTCCCAACAGCAGATGAAGTCGCTGTAATCCTCCCGGGAGACCAGTCGCAGATGCAAGCAAGGGATATCATTCTCCGGAAGCGCGACGGCCCTCTTCTGCGAATCAGCAATCTCCACCCTGCATACACACCTCTTTATTATGTTCTGCTGTTTCCAGGCGGGGAGAACGGATGGCATCCTGACCTGAGGCAAAACGAGCCGGGCTGGGATAATCCCAAGCGTCTGATGCAGACGAGATATGTCGCATACAGGATACACGCTCGCACAAACGAGTTCTCGACGATCTTGCGCGGGACCCGTTTATTCCAGCGCTATCTGGTGGATATGTGGGCATCTGAGGATCAGAATCGATTGCAGTACTACCGCAGGAACCAGGGGACTTTGCGGGCATCACTATACAGTGGTCTCGAAGACGCCATTCATGCCGGTGACGATGATGTTGATCTCAACGAGCTTGGGCAATGTACTGTCCTCCCTTCGAGCTACATTGGTGGGCCGCGTCATATGGGTCAGCGGTTCCAAGACTCAATGGCCATTGCGAGATATTACTGCAAGGTAGACATTTTCCTGACATGTACAACAAATCCAAAATGGGTCGAGATCACTCGTGAGTTGCTTCCAGGGCAGGCTGCTCACAACAGGCCAGAGTTGGTGTCCCGGGTATTTCAACTGAAGAAGGAGGCTCTCATCAATGACATTTACAAGAACGGGATCTTCGGTCAGGCAGTGGCATATGTCTACACTATCGAATTTCAGAAGCGGGGACTGCCTCTATCCATCTCCTCATCTTTCTGCAAAACGGGGAGAAACTTCTAACCCCAGAAGACATTGATTCTGCCATCTGGCTCGATGGCCAGATCCTGACACCTTTTTCACACAATCAAGACCTGCATGGTCCATGGTCCATGCGGTGCAGCAAATCCGAGGGCACTGTGCATGGAGAACGGGAAATGCACAAAGTGATTCCCGAAGCCCTTCCAGGACCACACCAGCATGGACGATGATGGCTACCCGAAATACTATCGTCTAAATGACAGTCGTTCTTATGATGTCGGTGGATACATGGTCGACAATTCCTGGATCGTTCCCTACAATCCGTATCTCTCAGCCAAGTACAACTGCCACATCAACGTCGAGTGTGCTGTTTCCCTTGGAGCATTCAAGTATGCGTTCAAGTATATTCACAAAGGCGGAGATTTAGCCGGTATTGAGGTCAATCGGAGGGATGAAATCAAGCGGTGGATTGAAGGGCGGTACATCTCAGCCTCTGAGGCGGCTTGGCACATCTTTCATTTTGACATGCATAACCAGGTTCCAAACATTGTGCGTCTGCAGGTATGTTGCTTTGAAAGCTCTATTGTGTACCATCTGCTAAACACGATCTAGGTGCATCTTCCTGGCCAGCATTTGGTCACTTTCAACCCAAATGAAGATCCGCAGGAGGTCCTGCAACGTGCCACCGGCGAACGCACGTGTCTGACCGCATTTTTTGAGGCAAATGCAGACACCAGCGCACTTGGTCTTGAAGCGAGAAAATACACATACCAGGAATTCCCACAGCACTTTACATGGCAGAATGGGAAGGATGAGAAGCGATGGACCATTCGCAAGCAGGGCTTTGCGCTCAGGCGAATGTACTTTGTTCCTCCCAATGGTGGTGAAAGATTCTATCTGCACACCTTGCTCACTGTCTTCAAAGGCCCAAATTCATTCCAAGACCTTTGTACACATAACGGGGTCATCTATGATACCTTTCTCGATGCATGCATTGCCCGTGGCCTTTTGGAGGACGATGGTGAATGGCGGCAGTGTCTCCAGGAGGCTGGGGAGATGCAGACAGGGAGTTGTCTACGTCAGCTCTTTGCGACACTGTTGCTCTTTTGTGAGCCCACTCGCCCGGGTGTTTTGTGGCAGGAATTCCGCGGGAATATATGTGATGATCTTGCCGGTGTTTGGAGATCATGGGGAGACGTCCCACCAGTGACGACGCCTACGACTATGGGCTATTTCTGCTCAACAGGATCTTGAATGAGCAGGGTCGAAGCCTCAAGGACTTCCCATCCATGCTGACATTCCAAATCGACTGGGACGCACACGTTGACAACCCCCTGATTGCCAAACAACTGGACTACGACCGTGAGGAGGAGGGCAGATGGGCAGAGCACAACATTGCTCTTCTGAATGAAGAGCAGCGAGATGCATTCGAGAAAATCATCGCCTCTGTACACGACAAACAAGGCAATATCTTCTTTCTCAATGGCCTGGGAGGGACAGGGAAGACATTTGTCTACAAGACTGCCTGCCATCAAGCACAGAGCGAAGGCACCATTGTCCTTTGCAGCGCGTCTTCTGGAATTGCAGCGCTGTTGATGCCTGGTGGTCGTACAGCACACTCAACATTCAAAATCCCTGTCGATGGGCTTACCGACACTTTGTACTGCAACATTCCGAAGAACAGCCAGCGAGCCGACCTCCTTCGTAAAACACAGCTTATATTTTGGGATGAGGTCAGTATGCAGGACCAGTTGGCCATTGAGGCTGTTGATCGCACTTTGCGTGACCTGCACAACGATCGCCGTCCGTTCGGTGGAATCACGGTGGTCTTTGGCGGTGACTTCCAGCAGATCCTCCCTGTTGTCCCCAAGGGATCTCAGGAGCAAATTGTCAATGCTTCCATTCAGTGTTTGATGATCTGGAAACACGTCGAGCTCCTGATCCTGAAGAGGAACATGTGCCTCGAGTCGGAAGGACAGTTCGAGAGGGAATTTGCTGTATGGCTGTTGGATGTCGGGCATGGCCGTAACCTCGATGGTGAGGGCTGTGTCGAGTTACGCCCTCAAATGCAGGTCGATGGTCCACAGGACTTAATGGACTTTGTGTATCCGGGCATATCCAGCAATCCACCACCACCGCCAGACTACTTTTTGAATCATATGATTCTCGCACCTCGCAATGCAGACGTCTCGGAGATTAATGGGGATGTGCTTTCAAAGATGGCTGGCGAAGAGCAGGCTTACTTCAGCGCTGACAAGATGGTCGAGGTTGGAGCTGATGGTGAACCGAATGGAGAGCCCCCCACTGCCAGTCGAGTTCCTTCGGTCCATCAACAATGCTTCACTTCCACCTGGGGAGCTTACTCTCAAGTTCGGATGCCCTCTAATCCTCCTCCGAACCTCGCACCAACCCGTGGTCTTTGCAATGGCACTCGCATGATTTTACTTCGAATGTTGAACCGTGTTTTAGAGGTCAGGCTGATTGGTGGTGATCACGACAGCGAGACGGCTCTTATTCCTCGGATTAATTTGACCCCGACAAACACAGCAGATTTTTCTTTCAGATTCAGTCAGCGTCAATTCCCAGTCCGGCTTGCCTTTGGGTTGACCATCAACAAGGCACAAGGTCAATCGGTCAAAGTTGTTGGTCTTGACCTTCGTGTGCCAGTCTTCTCGTATGGACAGCTCTATGTAGCGTTGTCAAGAGCCACTTCTGAGCATCGTATCAAAGTTCTCCTTGCAGATACCATACTTACACCAACAACAAAAAATGTAGTATATCCAGAGGTTTTAATTGACTAGATATTTTGTTCCCGTTGGTGTCTTGCGTTCAACGTTCGATTCGCGGGAAGCTGTGACAGTAGGGTTGAGTTGCGGCGGCTTTTTTGCATGCTCACAAAGTTCAACTCCGCCCTTGCTATGCACCACTTCAAATATTCTTATTCCAACCAAGGTATCAGCAGTATTTTTGCACTAATTCCTATAAGTAGCCCTCGACCTGGGTAACATTAAGGATTGCAATATTTTGGCCCAAAATGGCGGCGAGCGAGGGGCACTGTCACGGTGTCACACAAGTTGACCTTTTTGGCTGAGTCTTCAGTTGACAACATCCTCTATGTCTACCTACTTTTTCAGTTCTCAGTTTCTTTTCTGTGCTGTTTCTACTCAGCTCAGTCTGGCCTCAACAGTCTTTGGTACAAACATTTAGCTGATCAGGCTATTGACTGGCTATCACTTCTACGAAACCCAGTATTTCAAGGAAACTCTCGAATATTCTACTTCTACGTCATATTCTGCTACTATTTCAGCCCCGCTCCCGCTCAGCGTATAAGTAAACTGGAACCAGAATTCTCACCCTCCAACTTCCCTTCTACCGCCATGCCTTCTGGTGTTTCTATGACAGGACTTGCTTTCCTGACCAACCCCCAGCGAGCCGGGAGATCGCTGACCTGGATGTTTGATGCTTCATTCTATCTGAATGCTACAAAAGACGAGGAAGGCAAGGATGTCGTCAACGGCACCTGTGGTCGCCTCCGCTATTTCAATACTGGCAGTGAACTTGACTTCGGTCAGGTTGGCCTCTATGTTGTCCATGCATGGGTGTGTTGCATTGCTACAGCTCATATGCCAAGCTAATTCCCTGCCAGGTTGGCCAGTCAGCTGCAGGATATTCACTTGGCGAAGACATTGATCATACCGACTACGACTTTGTCGGGGACATTCAATGGGTGTGTTATTTTTCAATCCAGTGGTGTTCTGTAATTTATTCTCTCAGCTCATGCCTCTTCATGAAGAGGAGGACGCCGGGGAGGGCGGTGATTCTGCTTCCATCCAGAGCTCCCGGGATGGTGAAGACCCAGAGCCAATGGAAGCCAAGTTATGTATGCCCAAAATCAGACCGACTATTGTGCCTATATCAATTTTGTGGCCTTCCTTTCAACGGCAACAAGGTTGCTGGCAAGTTTGACATCAATTGCGAGCAGTATACCCAGATTGCAAAGGGTGGGCCCACCACGGTGTTTCCGGCTTCGTGCTGGATCATCAACTCTCCCCGTTGGTCTCCAGACAAGAAACCGGTGCCATTCTCTAACAGATTTATATCGGCATCCGGATTCTTGGTTGGAGTAGAGAAACAGGAGGGTCCCAGGTTCTCCGCACACACGGTGCTTTATCGTTGATGTTGATAATGTCATTTACCTGGGTACCAATGTCACCGCAGGCCCGACTACTCCAGGTGCGTGGACATCATTTTCTTAAATGGTTGTTAACTCATGTTCTTTCAGCTGCATTGTCGTCGAATGGCAAAAGGAAGTTCACCCCGACGCCGTTGTTCGACAGCACCCCCAACTGGGTCAAGTGTCACAAAAAACCAGTCAGGCGCTCCATCTTCTTCTCCGCGCTGATCCATGCCACATAAAATCTTTGTGCTTCCACAATGTCGCCAAGACTCCTTTACTTACTATTGCACACTGTACACAGTGCTTATCATCTACTTCATTTTATTCCACACCATACATAGTACTTATAATCTACTTACTTCATTTCATCGTATTTCGAATCGGCCGACTAACATGAAGACAATTCAAAATGGAAGTTGTGACAATGTATGTACCCGACATGTTGCAGAGCACGGGTTCCTGCTAGTGGTGAAGAAGATTTAAATTTTTTACCTACTTTTTCAGTGAAAAATCCCTGAAAAACTACTGAATTTCTGGTGACAACTTAGCATGAATCCTCATGAATTTTATCACAAGTTTTTCACCCTGAATTCTACATGGAATTGTGGTGAAAAATATTTCAAATTTTCACCTCATTTTTCAGTGAAAAATTTCTGAAAAACAAATGACATTTTCACTTTGAATTGTGCTGAAAAACTGGAATCTCCCAACCTGTGAAAAGGTGTGAAAAATCTGTGAAAAAATCCAAACTGGGATTCAAATTTTTTACTATCTTTCCCTGAACATTTTTCACACATCACTGGTTGGAAAATTCAAATTTTTCTGCTGAATTCTCAGTGAAAAATCTTGTTTGTTTCACTGGTTGGGAGATTCACGTTTTTCAGACATTTTTCACTGAAAAAAGCAGTGAAAAATTCAATTTTTTTTTCACCTCTTTTGAGCTTCCTTTTGAAATTTTCACCTCAAACTCAAAAAATAGTGAAAATGTTTTGAGTTTTTCAGCTACTTTTTCCAAGAGGTAAGCGGGACTTCCCGATCGCACACAGACCTCTTTGACAACTCCCCCGGATTAGGAAAGTTGTGCTGATGGGCCACTTTTGCCGGGAAGAATTGAGAACTTTGAGTTTGCAGTCTCATTTTTAGTCAGAACCTTCCAGAATTTTGGCTACCCTCCCATTTCCATATCTTCTCTGTCTGTCTATGTAATCAAACTAATTTATTTCCTTGTAAAAGAGGCCTTAAACGGCAAATAATCTTGAAAACAGATGCCGTAAATGACAGTTCGGAGTCTCGGATGAGATCGGACCAAGTCGAATCCGGCGATATCACCGAAAAAAAAAGTTATCTCCATAAAAAAGACTGAGGTCCATACGGACCATGATCCGGACCCTCCCTCCCTCCTCCCCTGCACAGCATGTCAAAACTTTTGGAGGTTGATGTCGGAAACTTTGATCCCGCCTACCTCTTGACTTTTTCAGTGAAAAATGTCTGAAAAACAAACAACATTTTTCACCGTAAATTATACTGAAAAACTCAAATCTCCCATCAATTTTCAGCCGGAAACTAGGTGGAAAACCCAAAACATTTTCACCACTTTCCCGGTTTGAGGTGAAAAACTCAAAAGAAAGTTGAAAAGGGGTGAAAAAGCTTTGAAAATTTCACCATTTTTTTCAGTGAAAAATGTCTGAAAAACAAATTACATTTTTCACTGTAAATTGTTGTGAAAAAATTGAATCTGCCAACCAGTGCATTTTGCACCCATTATTCCACTGAAAATTGTTGTAAAAAAGGTTTTGATTTTTTCACCACAATTTCTTGGTGAGAATGCAGGTGAATTTTGGTGAAAAGTCGGCATGAAACCTTATGAATTTTGTTTCAAGTTTTTCACCTCAAATTCTACTTGAAATAGTGGTGAAGAAGATTTGAATTTTTCACCTATTTTTTCAGTGAAAAATCCCTGAAAAACTACTGAATTTTTGGTGACAACTTGGCAAGAATTCTTATGAATTTTATTTCAAATTCTTCACCCTGAATCTCACTTGGAATTGTGATGAAAAATATTTGAAATTTTCACCTCTTTTTTCAGTGAAAAATGTCTGAAAAACAAACGACATTTTTCACCATAAATTATGCTGAAAAACTTGAATCTCCCAACCAGTGTCAAGGGGTCTTGCCAATGCACTCGGAGCCTCTTCATAAAAATTGTTGTCAAAATCATCAAAGCACTCTGGCAGGTTCATGGCGGCTGGAATTGGAGGTATATTTGGTGCATGGATGACCGGCGCTGCCGCTACAATTCTTGAAGCTAGGGCTGATTTATGCTTGTCACTTCTACAGTGTGCAACCGTAGATGTTTGCGAAGAACTCGACGGGTCGAAGAGCGGTGGAGCAGACAAGACATTTGAGTCATCTCCAGTCAGATTTAGCCATTTCAAAGTCGGCTTTCGAAATCGTGAGGTCCAGCTTCCAACAGTCTCTGTGAATGCTGACCTGCATCTTTGCGTATAGCAGGCATTTGAGATGAGAAGATGTTGCTGTGGTGCATCTTTTCAAAGTTTTGAATCTTGATGGTCTGTGCGCAATGTTTGGTTTTGCGCCCACAAACTTGCCTTCGTCCAACCTTTGTCTCTTTCTTTTTACACCAACACATTGTCCCACTCTTTTCGTCAGCAATCTGTCAGCACAGAGCAGATTCCGGGTTCTGAGGTGACGAGGGTGACTGAAGCACGAAGAGTTCCAAACGAATAAGCCTGGAGTTTAGACTAGAATAGTGTAAAGTACAGGAGAATAACTACGGTTTATATACTAAAGTCTCTAGGGGTTTGTAGATTAAGGTACAGTGTCCAATGACAACGGACAAGATTAATGCGAAGTAAATGAAGGGGTATAGGAACGTAGAGGGGTGATCGGGAACCCGAAGGTCGGGAAACCGATCATAACCGTTTGGGATCCTAAAACGGTATCCAAGTTCGATTGATCAGATAGTTGATCTGATCAATGATCGGGTTGTTCGGGTTGTTCGGGTTCTGAAAGTAAAATGAAAAGACGATTCATGACACAATCCTCCAGCCTCGCCTTCTTTTCTTTCCCCCTTCGCCCTGTCATGTCCTCCGATAAGTCTTTCGATGACATGTTGGAAATGCCACTCAACTCCTTCCACAGCCGTTCGCACCGTTCCCTTCGCTCCTGCCTCACCTTCTCCCACGGGAAGCTTCCTTCCTGTACTTGCGCAGAAATGTGTGGCCGAAGACTTGACCCAGTATGCCGATGGTGTCTCATGAGCACACAAGTTGCTCAAGACAGACCAAGAAGAGCTCACATCGTTTTGCCAAAGTGAGTGGCACTCTCATATTCAAACAGGCCTGCTGAACCGCTACGCTTATGCAGGCGGACCGTGGACTGCAACTTGTTTTCATCGTGGGACAGCTTCTCGGGCTCAATCATCACCAACGGCAGATTCAACCTGCGGAGGCAGCCTGGACCCCACACAAGAAGCTTTCGGTATGTTTATATCATGATCACCTCACCGCAACTGCACTCATCCAGGCTCGTCTTTTCCCAGGACAAGATTGGGGGGAATGCGCGTATTTTATTCGCCGATCCTTCCCTTCCAGCCTATAAGGATGATAAGTTCGGACCCAACAAGCTACTCATGGTTCGTTCTATTATATGACCTGCTATACAGCACTGACTCTTTTGTGTAGGACATGGTTCTTGCTCACGGCTGGGGATTCACCGTGGAAATGCAAGACGACAAGGGCACCATGGATGCTCTTGGCAGCCACATCAGTCGGGTTTCAATCTCGAAACGCAACACTATCAAGGGTGTGGTACGTTGTCAGCACCTCTGGTGATACTGAACTAATTACTTGGTAAGATTGCGACCTCACTTGGGTCTGCTCCCGTGGAGGGCGAGAAACTGCGCCCCGGGGCACTCAACACTGTTGAACTTGCAACGAAGATTCTCCAGAAGCTCCATGTGAACGCCAAGGTTGACCTTCTATTCTGTGGCAGGGTTGCGATTTTGGTAGGTTCCTCCCAATCCGATGAAGCGGTGTAGATTGATGGACTTGTTCAGCGGAAACTTATCTCGGAGTCAACCGACAGTAAGTACTGGGGAGCAGTTGATACCAAGCTTAGCAATTTACGCCGAAGCCACCCCGATCCGGCGAAGCAGTCCAAGTGAGTTGAGGTATCATTTTCCGGAACAAAGCTAACAAAGTCGCCCAGATTCATCAAGCACTTGATTTTGGATCCAGATCTCGAAACATTTGGGACGGTGGAGCTGACATCCCTCACTTCCACAACGGGTGTTACGGCTGTTCCCGTCACTGGGCCGTTGAGAGTGCGGCGCTCTGCTGAGAGCAACGGTGACAACAACAAGGTCTGATACAAAGTCTGTCCCGCTCCCATCGCGCCAGGATGCGAAGTAAATATTTTATGAACCCGGTAGTCTATTGTACACTGCCCCCGAATCGGCCCCCAATGCCGCGTATTCATTGTATAAATTAATAATTTCTTGAAACTATCCAAAATCTGTCGAGAACATTGATTCAAGAAAACCCACAATATTCTTCTCTTCATTGTCTGAATGTCCTACTGAATGTCTCCTGAACATCGGCTCAAATGTTCCGAAAACATCCATGTTGAGAAACCCTCATGGGATTCAACACTTTTTGTTTCACAAACATTTTCTCTACATTGCATGATGGTTAAGCAACCAACTTTAAACATTGAGCCAAAACATCAACTCAATAATTTTCACAAACGGCGGTGTATTTCGACCAAGTGTTCATCAAAATTATGTAATTTCTCATCCGAGAAGGCCGAAAAATTTTCTTTTGAATTAAGGCGATTTTTGCACACATCAAAAAATCTTGGGTGTCACGCGTCACTGAACACTTGGTCGAAATAGTACAGTACATGGACCTGAACCAAAGCTTATCGAGTGACGAACAAGTCAGACATAATAAGTGTACTGTTCGATTTCCTTCAATTTGTATGGTCACAGGTCACAAGCACAAAAATCTACGAAATATTTTGTAGGTCACAGGGTCACAAGGGCTCAATACGAAAGGTTCTCACCAAGTTAACAGACTGTTCCAGTTGTGGGACCACGTCAGTATAATACACCTCCTCCTCCTCCAAAAATTCGCTCCGGGTGGCCCTGCGGGGCTGTTTTATACTAAAATTTTCATAAGTCACACAGGTCGCAAGCCCGCATACGAAAGGATCATTTCGTATTTGATGTTACACGCCAAAGTGCCATACGAATTGAACGAAATGGAACAGTAACAAGAGGTTCCTGAACAACAACCTCGTCGCTGGAACCGATGACAAATAAATCGCTGGAGTCGATAATTATGACTTGCGCAGAGACTGATATCAGTTCCTGCAGTCGAGAATCCGGTCGTCGAGCGCACCACAGTCCCCAACGCTAAATCTCGGTCGCCTCGGCTAAGTGGTCTCGGTTGCACTTTATTATTGTTTTCGGCGCGGGCTATTGTCTATTCTTGTTATCTCAGCTATTATAGCACAAGGCGCCAACCACGGTTTGATTTCAAAGGGAACCAGGGAAATTCAGGGAAAATCAAGAATCATGAGAAGTACGGTTCACCATTCAGAGTGACGCAGAAAATCTGCCAGAACTTGAAGCTGCAGGCCTCATGGATCCAGGAATTTGCGTGTGGTAGCCTCAAGGTAGCCTGAGGAAGAACAGGCCGCCGTCGGCTTGAAGCCGAACCTCTGAACTGCCGCCACACACGTGCACACACTGACCGTTCCTCTCGCCCAGATTGGAGCAAGATTGGAGGCTTCAACTAAGGTTTGGGTTCTTCAAGTTCTTTGGACACGCGCGGGGCCGCGGGCCGTTGAGCGTGCATCGTTTTCTTGGTCTGGGGCTTTGTGCCGCCGTTCCTTTGCTAAGCTCTCGCACCTAACAAGTTCTGTCAAAATAAGGATCTGGCTGCTCGCATCCATCCCACTGGCTGCTACAGTTTGCTGTCGTGTTACTCCTGTTACTACGCTGGCAGGACCACATGAGTGGGACCCATGCGGATGTTCTCATGGCCGACATCGCGTAGGATGTGAAATTTCGTTTCAATTCGGCCTGCGGATAGCACTTGGACTCCACTATGTTGGCCTCCGCTACAACCTTCGTTCTCCTGGTGCTTTCGGGATTGGGACCAGCCAGCTGCACGTCAATTGGCCCGAGTCTTCAACGCTGTCCGGCTGACTTCCAGCTCGTGCGCCGCGGCCAGACTATCAGCGCATCGGAAGCGCACTATATTAAGCAAAAACGGGAACAGGTCCTCCCAGGCGCGTTCAAGACGTATCTGCACAGCGTCAAGGGGACTGGCGTGCGGCTGCCGGAGTATGTGGAGCAAATTCTTGGGTCTAAGGCGCAACTGCCCACTGTGGGGGATCTCGACGAGTGGTGGAGGATATCGCGGTGCGTATCCCAAAGACGAGATTGGCTGAGTTGTTTACCGGCGCTTCAGCTGCTATCTTCGGGGCCGGGGTCCTGAATGCGTTGGATGCACGCAATTCATCGGCCGTGAAAAAAGGGACAGGTGGTCTGCTCCAGGTATGCTCCGGTGCCTAATAACCCTCTCCCTTGGCTTATCGTCTATTCTCTCTTTCAGGCCGCAACGCACCTCGCAGGCCTCAGCGGTGGCGCATGGCTCGTCACCTCCCTCGCGCAAGCCAACTTCCCCACCATCCAGCACCTCATCTTCGGCGACGGGAAGGCGCACGACTTCTCCGGCTGGAACCCCTCCGTCGACCTGTGGACCGCATCTGCCGACCCGGCAGAACAGGCCGTATTCGTGCAGGAGGTCTTGCAGGAAATCGCCGCCAAGGCGAAGCATTTCCCGGTCTCCGTCGGCGACGCCTGGGGCCGTTCGCTTGCGCGGCACTTTACCAACGGCACGACACCGGCGACCCTTGCTCGCCAACACCTCGCATGGCGCGGGAATCCTGTTCTCTGACTTGGTCAATCTGTGCGTCTGCAGCTTCGGGGACCGATTATGGCCTTGCTGAATTCGCCTGTAGCCCAACATTTACCTCGCACGAACACCCGTTCCCGATCTTGGTCGCGGATATCGTGTCCAAGCATATCAATGGGACGATCTTCCCCGGCGGGAATGCGATCCCGCTCAACAGCCCCATGTTCGAGTTTAATCTCTGTGCGTCCACCGCTGCTCTGGTGCTTGCCTACCCCACGCTGACATTGGGGCACACAAGTCGAAATGGGGTGCTACGACGACGTGCTCGCGGCGCACACGCCGACAAAGCACCTCGGCACGACGAACCACTCCGTGTGCGTGACCGGCTTCGACGAGGCGATGTTCCTCGCCGGGACCTCGTCGAATCTGTGGAACGAGCTCAATATCACGGTGCGCTTCTTCCCCCCCTCCCCTCCGCCTTCTCTCACGCCGACCACAGAGCGATATTCTCGCCGCCGCCACCGCCAACTTCTCCGCCCTCGTCAACGCGACCTACCCGCAATCGCCCCTCCTCCGGCTCGACACGAGCAACTACCCGAACCCCTTCCGCGGCGTCGCGCCCGCCACATTCTCCGACGCGGAGGAGACGATTCCAAGCCTGGTGGACGGGGGCGAGGACGGGCAGGTGACGCCGCTGCAGCCGATGCTAGTGGAGGGCCGCGCGATCGACGTGATCGTCGCGATCGACGCGGTGAGCTGCGTTTCTCCCGCGAATCAAGAAGGAATGCTAACTGTGGACAGGTCAACGACGCAAACGGCTTCGCCGCCGGGGCGTCGCTCATCGCCACGTAGGCCCCCTCCTCTGCTCATTGTCTTGTTGCGCTTCGCTGACATCACCGCAGGCAGGAGCGCATGCAGCTCTTCCCCCGCGGGCTCGCGCCCTTCCCCGCCGTGCCGACCTCCCTCGCCGTCTTCGCCGCCGCCAACCTCACCGCGCGCCCCACGTTCTTCGGATGCACGCCTTCGTCCTCGCACGCGGCATCCGTGCACTCAAAGACACCCCCCGGGCCGCTCCTCGTCTATATCGCGAACGGCGCCCCGCCGCGCGACGGCGCCGCGCCGCTCACGAACACGAGCACCGGGCAGTTCGTGTACGCGCCGGACGAGGTGCGGGGGATGCTCGCGCAGAGCTTCGACGCGGCGACGCAGGGCGCGGTTGTCGGCGGCGCGCTGGAGGACCGCGAGTGGGGCGCGTGTCTGGCGTGTGCGGTGGTGGATCGGGCGCGCGCGAGGGAGGGCGTGCAGCGGAGCGGGGTGTGCGTGGGGTGTTTTGCGAGGTATTGTTGGGAGGGGTAGGGTAGCAGGGAGGTGGTATTTATTGCCTATGTAAAATTATGGTAGTCGAGCACTATTACACGCGGTGTAACCTTGAAATGCAGAAACTTTTCCTTTAAAACTATTATTTCCCCGAGATACAGCGTCTACAAACGGCATTTCATTTAATTCTTTCTAGCACCCAGCGCCCGTCTACGCAAACATCTTCTTAAACTGCTTCTTCTCCTTATCCCGCAGCTCCTTCTGGCGCTTCCGGATCGCGGCCAGCTCGCCCGCGATGGCGGCGTCGTTGGGCGCGTTCTCGAGCGCCTGCACGAGGTCCTTCTCTGCGGCGTCCGAGTCGCGCAGGACCGCGTGCGCGAGGGCGCGGCGGTAGAGCGCCTTGGCTGCAGGACATTCATTCGTTCGCAGATGAGTACGAGAGCAGATGGGGGGAGGGAATGGGCAAAAGACGGAGACGGACCTTTATCCGCGGGGCTCAACTTGAGCGTCAGCGCACGCGTCGCGGCCTTGACGGCGGTGTCGGCGTTCTCGGACGACGGCGGCTGCAGGCGGACCGCAACGAGCGCCGAGTTGAGCAGCAACGGTGCGAGGAGCGCGTCGGAGGCGGTCTGCGCGTCGGCGGACTCCCCCTCGGGAATGGTCGCCGCGTCGAGGTAGCGGATTGATTCTAGAGCAGATTCGCGTTTATTCACAGTAAACAAAATGGGCGGGACGGGTGCGCACTTTGGTATTTCGCCAGCGCGAGCTCGGGCTTGCCCTCCTTGTAGAACTTCGTTGCGAGCTCGCGCAGCTCGGTCGCGATGCGCAGGGCGACCCGCGGGGTCCTGCGTGTCCGCGTCGTCGTCCTCCGGGAAGTCCTCGTGCGCGTCCCCGTCCGCGCTCGGGGCCTCGGCCGCGAGCCTCGGGTCGTCCGGCGCGAGCACGCCGCAGTCCGCGATGGCCACAGGCGCGAGGGGCGCGTCGCCCGTCGACGTCGGCGTGTGCTCGATCTGGCGCACGACCGACTTGCCCTTGACGACCTCGCCGAAGACGACGTGCTTGCCGTCGAGGTGCGGCGTGGGCGCCGTGGTGATGAAGAACTGCGAGCCGTTGGTGCCCGGCCCCGAGTTGGCCATGGAGAGGAGGAAGGGCTTGGTGTGGTTCACCGTGAAGGCTTCGTCCTCGAATTTCTCGCCGTAGATGGATTCGCCGCCTGGCCAAGCTCAGTTAGCGTGCGGATCGGGGTGCAGTGGGCGGCTGTACCTGTCCCATTTCCAGCGGTAAAGTCGCCACCCTGACACATGAACCTTGCGCCCACACGTTAGTATACATCTCATCCAGTACACACCAGCACCTACGCCCGTATTACACGGTGGAACGTCGAGCCCTTGTAGTGCAGCGGTTTGCCCTGCACGCTCCCCGGTGCATAAAACGCCTTCACACGCAAATAACGTTGGTAAACCTCACATCCAAGAGAGCAGCTGCAAAAACGACGTACGGAAGTTGTCGGCAGTGCGAGGGACGACATCGCTGTAGAGCGAGGACACGACGCGGCCGACGGTCTTTTCGCCGATGGTTATGTCGAAGAACACGAGAGGGCGGTCGGGCGAGGACATGAAGGGAAGAACGGACGCAAAGACTGTCGTGACATTGCAGCTTCGAGAAGAGATCTCGATGTAAATTTATGTGTATGCGAGGCAAATTATCAAGGGGGTACTTTTCTGTGAATGGAGGAACATAGGTTCGGAGCAAGCCCGCGTAGCTCCGGCCCGGGCAAGCCGGGCACTTCGCAGAAGGGCTTGCTGCAAAGTCCGCCAAACAAGGGGTTTACCGATTCCTTTCCTGCAACCGCAAACACCCCTCTTTTTCTTAGATTTCTTTTGCACCTCGTAGATATTACTCCTTAATCTGTCTTGCAATTTTTTCCGGCTCGAAAAATGTACCTGAATTTTCGTTGTTTGCGTGGCTATTATGTGGTCCTCGTCATTTTTCAGAGATCATGAGCTGGAGGTCTAGAACATGGTTGTGATTGCATACTCTTGCCGTAGGGCCTTTACCTAGAGACTTCAGGAGTATCATCAAATATTATAGGATTTTTCTATTAAGCAGGAGTGAAATTGTGGGACGTCGGACAAGCGCATGTCCAAATGTCACTGAGTGTGATGGTGTGTGACTATGCGTCGCGCCAATTAACCATGGCTCAATCGACGGCTGCCAACACTCTCGACGTGAACCCTGACTGGGCGACGATGCTAGCTCAAATAAATCCAACTCTGGACCTTCAAAACCCCCAGCTGCAATGTCAGCTCTTGTTTTCTTTACTGGTTTTCCTCGGCACATCCATTCGGGAATTCTTGCTCTTTCTCTTCGAATCAACGGTCCCAGCAGTCCGACATCGAGCAGGCATCTTCATGGGGAATCACCCTCACAATGGTTTTGGTCCTACGCACATATATCGAGCCTGGCACGACCGGTTCCCCAAAAGTGTCCTACATCTGAATTCGACACTGGTCAAACCGTGTATGGACGAAATTGCGCTGCAGGAAAGCGACAAAGTCATCAGCGACCCACGTCTGAAGGTCCGACTGAAAGACTGTACCCTGGATCACATACGGAGCGTCCTGAATCCCGGAATTCTTCCCGGAATATACCGCGAGGATGCGCCATACACATGGGACTTTCTGTCGGTGTTCACTACGTCCCCGAATGAATACCGGAAGAAGAGGGCTCGGAAAGGGGAGAAGGGGAAGCTGGCAGTGCCCGTAGAGGCCGACGAGTGGGAGGAAGCAGCGAGTGGGTCATCGGGGGAGAAGCCAGACTTTGCAGGCGATACCGGGGGATTTTGGAGAAACATGGGTTTTTGCCCGCAATGCTACATTTGTAAGTCCGATTGTTTACCTCCTCTCATCACGGTCTGAACAATTCGTTTAGACTCTTGTATTTGTCTTTAGTCTCATGGCTTTTACACGAAACACTGGTACCAACCTCTTTCCCATGATCCTCGGCCTCTTCCTTGAGATTGGAGGGACAGGTTCTCGCATCATCACCACTCTGAGTAGTGCTGGGGCCTGCGTATCGATCACCACCCTTGAACGGCTCAAGGTGGTCCTCTCACAAGACGCCGTCGCCTATGCCGTCAGCTTAATCCAGAGCCGCACCCGGTTTTATATCATCTTCGACAACATCAACATCTTCCTCCGCAAATCACAGCAACGGCTGTTCAACAAAAATAACATGATACATGCAACGAATACAGCAGTTATTGCGCTTCCAGATGCCGATCCAATGGCTGAGGACCTCGAAGGCAAACGGAGTCGACGTGGGAAGCGTGCTGCAGCTACAGGCGCAGATATAATCCCAACGGACGACGATGAATCCAAGATGTTCTCATCGTTTGTGGGGATTGTAATGACCTTGATACTCGCCTACTGTCCTGGCAGTAAGGAGTGGGAGAAGCGGGACATCATGCTCGAGACCGCGGCGGATAGAATGGCATCCGATCGGCTGTTACCACCAAAGAAGACAGACGGAAGACCTGCAGGGGTTTTCGACGTCAACGAGGGGTCGAAGAAAGGCATCATACAGATGTTGAAGGAGCTTCAAGAGATCAGCAGGTTCACGGAATCAGAATGGTCGGGTAAAGCGCGGATAATCGTTGGGGACTGGCTCACCTCAAAAAATATTCGGGGAGCCTGTAGGGATCGGATGGACGATGTCAACGGCATGGAACGTCTAGAATACGTGGAAGAACTCAGCGCCCTATGGCACTTCGCGCTTAATGCGACCCATATGATCATGCGTTTGCATTTCGGAAATTCGGTCTTGGATCCCGGCTCACTGGCCAAGCACAAGGGACTTTTAAATCGGACCTGGGATGCAGAGAAGCCCAATTATGCGGATGCCAAAGCCCTCATACGACACTCCTTAATTTCTCGGATCCTGTACGAGGTCATGTAAGTTTTCGCACGTCCTCGAATTCTTTCCTTCTTTAACCCCACATAGGCTCAAGAAAAAATCAAGCGCTGGGCAGACTTGGCAAAATGGAGACCAACACCCTCTGAACTCAAGAATTTTGCTGAAGACTTTGTCAAAGACTTCACCGAAGCAAGAAACATAGAACGCGCCAAAAAATATCGACGATGATTACTATGCACACTCACAATACTTCATTCGGGATGCCCTCATCTTCTGTGTTTTTGAGCACGGTGTGGCCTTCGCCGATGCGGGTGTAGTGCTTCGTGTGCTCAAGTACTGGGCATTTTCCTTTCGCGGTGCTGGGCTTCACAATTATGCGCGGGAATGCATCGAAATCTTGCTGCAGTGGAAGTATGAGCTCACGCCCGAGATGCAGAGGGCCAAGGAGCAAGCATGGTTCTTTAACCGGTTCGGTCTTTGGGGCCGGAATATTGCGAGCGATCTTTACTTAGAGCAAAACAACTTTTGGGTCAAGGTATTTCATCGCAATGAATACTGCATCAATACGACTGATGGTGGTTTATTAGCGTATAAATATTGCCAAGGGATCGGGCGTAACTATCAAGTACATCATCGAAAAGGGATCCGCACCTGTTGAAGTCTTTCGCGAAGTCAGTCACCAGTTTGCGCGTACATTCGGGTTTGCGGACCGTGCGCGAAGACACAAAGAAGTCGACGTCGAACAGGACCTGCGGCTCCTCACAGAAACAATTCTCGATGCCCAGCTGCATGTGCTCACAGCAAACCGACCAATTTACGTCCCGCTGAAGGTCAATAAGAAGGGACAAGTTGCTACGGGTCCGCGGGTCAGCTCAATTGTGGATTCTTTTGCGACGGGGGCACAGGCTTGCATGGAGGGAAGTTCAAAGACTTCATTCGTTCAACTGCATGGGACCCTGCCTCAGGATACCCAGTACAAACACCTGAGGTGTCTTCGGAGGCTGACGATCCGTTGGTGAATGGGTCTGCTTTTGATCATGTCAATCAGAACCCACTTTCAAGAGATGGCTTCAACGACGTAGATGATGGTGACACTCATCAACAGCGTTATCTCGGACTTGGTTCTTTGGGCGGAGGAATGGAATATTGAATTGTGCTCAATACAAATTAATTAACAAAGCTACCTATGATTTCGGAGGATTAGAAGCTGGAGGATAGTATCTAGGCGGTAAAGTATAAAGTGGGTAATGAGTATACGGTGTGTACAGATAAGCAGGAGAATGGTACGGTGGGTGGGGTAGCATCGACGGTGCAGTGTACGGCTGTTGTGCGGGGGCTAATGAAGTCTGGGGCGTGGATAGAGGTTGACGGATAAATGTCGATGGTGCGGTAGAGCTTGCTGGCGGAAGTGAAGTCATTGCTGGTGAGAAAACATCGCTGTCTTGCACAGCTGGTGTCCGCGACTGCACATTCACTGTTCCTGCACCCCGCCCACGCCCACGCCCTCGACCTCGGCCCCGTGGACGACCGCGTGCCAAACGAGCCGGCGAAAATGGCGGTTGGGTGATGGATGCAGTTGTGTTCTCGGTCGCGCGCGACGGCACTGTCGCCGTGTTCCATTGCTTCTGCCAAAGCCCACCCCGCGGCGTGAGACCAATTGCCAGCTGGGCATCTGGCCGCCAATCCATTATGACCGATACAATGTCCTTCAAATCATCTGGAGATGCGAGGTCCACTGGCAGCTGCGCAAACTTGCAGACCAAGTCGGGGGTGACTGTCGCGGTGCGAAGGAAGTCCACTCCATGCTCGACAATTTTTTTGAGCTGCGCGTCGGGGAGATTGAGCTGTTTGGGAAAGAGAGATCGGCCCCCAGAGCGGGTGGCCTGTTTCTCAGTTCGCCACTCCTCCAATGCTGCTCTCAAGTCCTCCTGCTGTTCCTTCGGGACCTGGACCTGATGTGCGAATGGGACAAATGCGGTGCGAGTTGGGGAAGGGCCAGTGGAATTGAGAGACTCGGCGGAGGAAACGGAGTAGTCTGTGCAATTGACCCAGCAGGTTTTTACATGCACGTGCCCTGCCGTCGGCATTCCTAATCCGGAAGCTTCGACATATTTACGGGCTTTTACACTCCCCGAGCACCATTTCACCCGATTAAAACCGTGTGGGCCTCGGCGGGCATGTATCCCACCTGTAACCTCTTGAAATTTGGGATGCAACACAGCCAGAACTCTGAGCAACAATAGAACACCGATTCGACAGAGATAACATCATAGGCATCGGTAAATAGTCATCTTGTATAGCTTCCTTAGTTCAGTCGGAGTGCTCGTGTATTCTGATGGTCTGCCATCAGCTAATGATTCCTGTGTTCAATTCTTGCTGCTACCATTCTGGTTCAATTTTAGTTTTTTCGCACGTTCTGCAAATCCCTGTTTGGCGGTCGACGTTCTTTGTTACCGTCTCCGAGCCACGTATTCTGGCCACTGCTGTAACATATAATTTTCCAAGCTACAAATATGGTATCCCAAGATAATATCAATCTGATTCAAGAGGGATTTGATATCCCATTGTGTTCCGCATCCGCCGTTGGCCCTCCTTGTCCCCTTTCCTCGCCCAGGTCGTGTCTCGCACCCGCGACCCACTTTCAAACCTGTGAATGTCGGCTACCATTTGACTTACATCACCGCCGATCTTGCGATTGACAATAGTGACGGTCAGAGTAGATTTTAAATAGGTGATTCTGACGACGATTCTCGACACGATTCTGGAATTTACTTATTGTGGGAGAATCGTCATAATTCAGAATCGTCTCGAGAATCGTTGTAGAATCGCCTCCAGAGGAGCTTCTACAACGATTCTGGAGGTGATTCTGACTGTAAATTAATTAAAAGCCGATTCTGAGTGATTCTCACACGATTCTGATGGGAAAAAGAATTCCAGAATCGACGTCAGAATCGTCGTCAGAATCGAGGCGAGAATCGCCCAGAATCGTCTACTCTGACCGTACCTAATGCTCGACATCCACAGTTTATTTTTGTGGGGGACTTGAGCACGAAGAATTGCAGCGGCTTTGTCAAAGTCTTCAGCAAGGGCAAGTAGGTGCGCCGTGTATTGATCAATCTGAGGACTTATTAATTGGGTAAGTGATCAAGTGAATAAAGACTCACCTGCTCTTCATCGTCGCTGTCGTGAGTGTCAAAGGATGGGAAAAAATGCCGTTGGATTTCTTCCACATCCTCTGCACTGCTGCCGCTATCCGAATCCTCGCGGGCCCGCTTTCCAAGCAGACTTGTTGTGCTAAAGTCAAGCCCCCGCCACCCGCCACCACCCGTCAAAACCTTTGGGTCATAAGACCATGCATGATCATCACCATCCGTGATACTGCCGTCCGTTGGTTCAATGTACGCCGACTGATCTTGATCCCGGGGTACCAAGATTGGATGCCGATAAAGGGGTAAAGTCCGGCGGCGAACCACCTGTGTCCAAAAGTTTGCGGGGGGAGTTCCCACGGCATCAACGAGATGTTTGCAGAGATGGCATCTGTGAAACTTCTGCGAGCGACAGGTACACGTCCATGTGTCAACGCGGGTGATATATTTCTTGTCTGCGTCGACACTGAGAGTGAGGTTTGCAAGTTTTTGCCATGCTGATTTGAATTGTTTTTGAAAGGCAGTCGGAGCCTTTGAGCGCCCGAGGCGATGGCCATCACCCAATATCTGTGCACGCACAAGGTAAGCAGGAGTGACCTGGGTGACAAGAATCCAGACAAGTTGATCGAGGGCGAGGGCGTAGATGATTATGGAGAAATCCATGTTTAAGTTGCTTCCAAAAATTCTCCACATTCATCGTGGTTCGGAGACGCGAGAGGTAAGGTGAAGTTGAGCGTGCCCAGAGTTTCCACATCTTTGGTGCAAACCAAGATGTCCAGAAGTATCCCCAGACTTCGCGCAGTCCGCGGTGTCGACAAAACATATACATCTCGTACACGGCATCCCGGCGAATGTCATCTGCGGACTTGGGCCCATCCTCGGTTGGGAATAGTGTGTGTTGACAGAAATGCTTCGTAAAGAGGCGGAGAAGCGGTCTTCGATGTGGCGCAGGACAGAACACATATGAAGGATCAGAAGACTTGATTTCTCCGTCGTCGAATAGCCAATCAGGACCATCCTCGGCATCCTGTTCATCGACAGAGTCCTTCTCCAGGAAGCGTTCAACTTCATCGAGAAGGTCTCCTTCCTCGTCGGCCGAGTCAGCAGCATCATCGGCACTTGATGGATTGTCTGCATGCAGAAAGTTGGGTCTCGGAATGATGTTTCGAACCGTGCCATTGATTCGGAAGGTAAGGGAAGGGTTTGGTGGGTGTGGCGCAGTGGTGACAGGGACACCTCGGAGTCGTATATTGAGCTGTGGAATCGGCTGGGTGACAACATAGGTGTCCTGGCCAAATTTTTAGTACAGATAGAAAATAACAGAGTACAAAACTTACTGAACCACCATTGATTTCCTCCAATTGCGAGAGTGGAACAAACTTCGTGTCAATCCAATCAAACTCGGCATGTGCTACCGCAACGGCATAGTGTGCCGGCGCCCGACGGAGAATCGCAAGACGGGTCTTGACCGCTCTTAGCGCATGCCAGAAGCAAAGCTGATGCTTCGCTTCAGGATACTCAGCAAGGAAGGCATTAATCTCTGCCCAATCCTTGTCTGTGAGCGTAATCAGTGTCTGTGAGCGTAATCAGTGCACAAATTTTCCAGACATTTTTGAAGTGCGCAAGAAGTTGCCGAAGGTATTTCTCTTTGCCTCCCGCTGCACTCTGAGGCGACGATTGGACCAACAGGTAACCCAATGGTGTTCCTGAGCCATAAACCTCGCCGAGTAATGCATAAACCTCGTATCGAGATCCATTTGTATTCCCTGGATAGTGTCTTGATTAATTCGAAAGGATGAAGAGAAAAAATAAGATCTTACAGGCAGAGTCCAGCGAGAGTTCCCGAACTCGACCACCGACTTCACGCAACAACTTTGGGAGCGCAAATGCGATGGCGGTGAATCCAGGCTGGGGAGTGAGCGGGATCGGTTCCACGCTGTAAAGTGGTTCTTTCGCACCCAATCCCGGTCCCTTGGAAGTCGTAAACTCCTCAAGAAGAATGTTTGCAGATTTGAGCTCATCAGGATCACGCTTCCACTCCATCGAATTATTTTCAGCCCACATAGCATAAATAACCCTCCGAGTGAAGGATGGGTTGGGCTGAATCTTTAGAATTTCGTCCCATAGCTATATAAAAAATCAGTGGACTTCTAGTACAAGATGTAACAGAGTATGATACCTGTGCTGGAGGCAACTTGTGATTTTGTCGGACAAATTCCACCACATCGGAAGGAACATCAATAGACCAGTATGGAATGTGATCATCTCGATGGGAAATCTTTACAAACGCGACATTGTCCCAGTCAGCGACGGTGACATGAAGCCATCCATGGCAGTGAAATGTGTCCATGGCAATTTTATCCCGGTGTTTCGCCCCTTCACGAGTAGTTTTCTTTGGAGCATTTTGACGGGACTCGCTCTGCGCACAGTGGTACATAAATCGGGTGGAGGGGGTACGCTTGTGCTCATATTTGCTGTGATAACTAGGGGAAACCGATACTTCATTCGGTTCCATATCCGCACTGCGAGCTGATCGGCCTTCTCGCGACGTCCGCCAGAAATAGACGCGATATCGACGCGTGCTTCGAGCTCAAGATTGTCATCTTGTTGCGTAAGGGCATCCAGAAAGTCGTGAGGGGAGACTCGATGCTTCTTACTCGGCTAAGCCCGGGAGCCCGTGCCCGGTGGCTCGTGACTTGTGGGACATTCCGGCAACACTCCCGCGCCCCACGCGTTTCCCGCGCCCCTCATTTATCTTATCATATCGTCATTAATTTTAAAACTAATCAATATTCCCCTTTATCTTGTTCTCAACCACGTTTTTTGAGCCCCAGCCACGTTTTTCTTTCTCGCAACGCCGTCTGCCTCATGCTTCTCCTTGTGCGCCAAGCCCTCAAAAAATTGTACAACGTGGTCTCTCGTTGAGCAGAATGCGTCTCAGACGACGCGTCTCAAAGAATGCAATGTAGGCTTTATAGATCGACACAGTGACTTGCGCTCATCCCCCGCTTTTTTCCTCTCCACCAACCATGCCCTTCAAGCGCCGTTATAACCCTTATCCCTATGTCCGAACCCCCACCTTGCCCCGCCCTCCCGCACCATCACTTCAAACCAAGGAACTTCTCAAGGAGGCAAGCGAACAGCTTGAATTTTATAACCACGCAGGCGTAATGGTCACTTGGGCTGCCAATGATTGGGAAATTGTCCCCAGGTTCGCTGTTTCAATTATTTGGTTTCTCTCTAGCTAATTATGCTTTCTCCGGATCCAGACCGACTCGCAAAACCGCAAAACTCATCGATTCTTGTTGGCGCTGCATCCTTCCCCTCTGTCCCCAAATTTGTATATCCCTCCTGCCCTCACCTTGACTACCACGGCCGACCGTACGCGCCCATGAAGCTCCAGCTAGGCAAGAAATTCCGTGGCGTGAAGGAGGATTTTTTCCGTGCAGCTGACCATCAATGTAGTTTTGTTGGTGAGACTTCATACTTGACTTTTTTTTTCGACGTTCTGATCTGTTTCCTAGTTGTGATTCCTAAAGTCCGCCCAAGCGTCTATAGCACTGGTGACAGCAGTGACGGTGCGTTTTTCTTTCCGTTGCTGATTGTGCTATCTTGATTTAACTTTCAGGCCCCGATGACCCCGACCATGAGCACCATGCCGTTGACCAAACGCGCACAAGCCCGGCCGCTTCTTCATCCTCCACTGAACAAGTAGAAGACCTAATTCTATGGGACCCCCGAGTCCCGTCTAGCACTGGCACGACTCCCACCTCGAGCCCCACTCCAACTCCTTTGCGTGCCAAAGGGCCAACATTGCATTCTTCTCGATACTCTGAATCGGTGGCAAGGGCCCGGGCTATCTCTGGTACGTTTTACACCAGTTTCTTGTACTTTCTCTAACTGGCACTCAGATGTGCGAATTCTTGATGTTTGCTGGGATGGTCTGTTCTCTGGCCAATTCGAAAGTGAGTCTCTACTAATTTCTTCTATCGTGTTCATTATTTTAATACCTCTGACAGCCTCTCCTTCCTCCCATCTCGCCTTTCCCAAACCTGGAGTCCCGACTCATTGGGTGCTGCAGCCATACGACGAGAAGTTCTATCCCGGGTGCCTTACGCGCACTTTCCAAGAACTCAAGTTTCTCGGTACGGACATCGGGCAAGCCCTCCGGGCTCTCAATTCTACATTTGGGGTCACCTGCGACGTCCTCGCGGAGATCATAGACGATTGCAGCACCTGCATGGGCTGCAAATGCCGATTCAGTCGCGACGGCTTTAACGACCACATAAGGGCTGGCCTCTGCGGGAATTGGCCAACACCATCGACCAGTGCGATTTCTTTCTCTCCCTTCTTTTATCTTTCGTACTGATCTCACTCCCAGTTGCGCATGTACCCCGTCCGGAGCGACTCCCTCATGATCTCGCACTCCGTGAGCTGCCTCCTGGAAAGCAGCTCGGAACCTCCGCCGAATTTCTCGATTCCCCCATCGGCGCAGCGTTAATGGAGTGGAATTCTCGACTTGGTGTTCCCCTCGACGTCTGGGCTTTAGCGTCGACCGCTACCACAGAGTGTTCGACGTGCCACCTCTACCGCACGTTCCCAGCGCATGCCGCCCACCTTCATACCGTTACAGGAGTCTGCAATGATCTGGTCGACGAGGCCGCCGGCGCAGAATAGCTGCCACGTATCACTAGTCCATTCTTCTTGCTAATAATTGTACTTTATTTGTTTTTGATCAACTTTGAAATCGAATCGTCCTTCTTGTTCTTAATATTCATCTCCGTCAGATTGAAAACTCTTAAAATGCTTGGACCTGCCTTCAGTCTGGGTTCTCTGGTTGCGTGTTGTCTTGGGATGCTTCTCTTGCTGCACGTTTATGTGCCTGGAACTTTGAAACGGCTATATCTTTTGAACGACGCGCGCGAGAACTGTGAATAATGGCCTCCCTTCCCCCGCCCGTCCAGCTGTTCGACACCCATCTCGCACAGGATTTAGCTCAACAAAAGAGCTAACCATCTACAGTTACGCTCTGGTTGGCCTCATAGAGGTTCTGTGGTGAGCTTTCTCTTCTCCATCTGTGTCCTTTTGTGGAGCGCTACGATCTAGGCCAACATTCAAAGGCGTACCCCTCGAGCCTCTGGCTCTCGTCAAATTCATCCAGGCGCAGGGGATCCATTGGCCCTGTTTTTGCAGCCGCCTCGAAGGCCGGCCTGTGCCCAGTCAAATACTCGTTGAGGCGGAAAATTGCTATGTTTATTGCCATTATACTCCTGCGCGCTGCTCTTTTTTTGGTGCGTGTTCTAGTGGTCCTCGAGCTCCTCTGACTTGCTTACAGTGCCTTTAAATACCATTCATCGTACTGCCACTTTGCGGTACGAATACCCGGCCTCTCTCCTCAACTCGACCCCGTATACCACGCCCTTGCTTTCAAGTTTCATCCTCGATTGCGCGCGCGTCTTTCGCCCATTCGGCCCACAGCAATTGACCGGATACATCGGGGACTTTGAACAAGGCATCATTCAGCGCATCAAGTTCCCTCTTTTCACCACTGACCTTCATGGGCGTCCCGGCCCTCGCCACAGTGAGAGTCCTTGTGTCACCTACCTCTTTGTTGATTATCGCCCAGGCATTCTCCCCACTAAAAGCTACAACCACGCTGCAACGCAGACTGAACTTTCAGTCGAGCAAAAGGATGGTCAGTGTTTTTTTGCTACGTTGACCGTGCTTGGTCCAACCCTTGAGCAGAAAACACCGTGCACGCCGACCCGGACGAGATCGCGGTCATGCTCGACCTTTTTGCCAACAAGCCGCTCAACAACAGCGACGTCTTGAAGCTCATTCGGCGCTGCGGTCGCTGCCGCAAGATCTATCTTTCCCGCTTCCTTCCTGCTCATATGGTGGTATGCGATACATATGTTTACGAGGGGGCGTAGACCCCGCTTCCTTACTTGTGTGTACTGTATCTTGTTGTTTCTCCAGTCGTGCACCCTGGATGTATTTTTCTTGAGATATATCAACTATATTCAGTTCAAACCCGAGCGCAATTATTAATCTAAGTATTCAATTCAAACTCGAGTGGAATTGATATAAGTACTACATATTCAAAACTCGGCGGGCGGGGCGACGCATTCGGCGCATGGTATCCCACTGAGCATGCCAAGTGGTCCTTGTCACTCGGCTGCTGACGTGCGATGCTCGGGCACTGCGTGTCACTTCTTGAGGCGCTCGTTACCCGCGGCGTTCTCCGTGGCGTGCACAAGCTCGAAAGGCAACATATCGAGGAATCGCGCACCTTATCCTGCGGCAAAAAAACTTGGACCGCGGTGGGTGCTACTCGATTCATCTGATCTCTGGACTGCGTTCGATACCGTCCCCTGTCCGTGCTGTATGATGCAGAAGGGAAGCGGTGGGGGCCAAAGCAACAAAGGTCGGACCGGGAGGGCTATGAGTGCACTGGGACACCTGCTATCTTATACCAAGTATCGACTGTAAAACTTTCTCATCAATATATTCGTTTGTCCTCAAGTATTACTCGGGCGAGGCCCACAATTTAATCTTGCCAGAGCCCGTATCCTTCAAAGCCACCCCACTTTCAACGTCTTTTTGGTACTTTCCCACTGCACGCTCGCAGGCCTGACGCAATTTTGTAAATTCTTGGAATCGTGTTTGATAAAGGGTGTGTTGCGTCTCTGGATTTACGCCTCGTAGGATCCCAGCGGCAATCAGCTGGGACTTGGAGGCCTTCTGCCAAGCGCCGTACGACTTCTGAGCCTTGTCATTGTGTGCAGAGATTTTTTCATCCTCCTTGCTCAAGTTGCGATGGTTCGCCACGTCTGATAAGTAAATGTGTCAGAAGTTTCAAGGTCGCAACAAAGGATGGCCGGCTCACTTTTGCGCTTCAAACTCTTGATAGCATTCTCGGACACATGTCCAGACTTGTTGGAAGGACGAATGTTGAAGTCTTCGAAGACCTTCGCCTATCGTGAGCAAGAGCGACTGTGAGTCTGTAATTCACTCACCTCTAACGTCTTCATCTTCATCTTGTCGAAGGCTTGTCCCTTTTTCAGGCCTCCAACCAAGGTACACCGTACACCCTCTCTATTGACATCTGCGTGAACGCTTTCAATCAAGTTGCTGTGTGCTTCACCAGCCTTCCAGACGTCTTCGGGAATGAAAGATCGTTCCCAGCAAAGAGCCGGAAACGCAAACTTGCCGCGAATTTTGTCTTGCACCCAATCTAAATTATGAATGGGTGAGAACGAAACAATTAGGGCGGTCAAAAGATAACACACACCTTTACCCGCCTTCCCTCCCGTTGTTTGAATAGCAGAGATCGTATCATCCCAATTGGGGTGTCGCAAACAAAATAAGCTCCGCATTAGATTACGGACCAGGTCAGAAACGGCACAAGATTGAATATTCTCATCCTGTGAACGGTGCATAAACGAAAGATGCGGCGTAGATGGTCATACGGGTCGAGGCTGGCCAACCGCCTGTGAGGTTCATGCAGGTCATACTTACTGGGCACCCCTTGCGCAAGCTCTTGCAGGTATAATCCGATCCCTAGGACGAATCTTAAAACAGTCCAAGACTGCAATCGTGGAAGGTCGCACCTTTCGCCTGTCCCCCATGCTGATCGCCTGTCCACTGAAGAATCATTCCTGCTGGAGTCTCCGTTGCACGATCTGCATGTAGATGACGCCACCGGATGGCCGATCCTGTGTCTTGTTCCACAATCTGCCCGATCTCGGAGAGAATTATATGATGAGCAGCAGCCGTTTGGCGGTTGAGGTATACTCGGAGAAAGATTACGCCTGTAAGCAGGTCAGACGAAGAAATATGGAGCAAGACTCAAAGTACTGGTGTTTGCAATTCGGTCCATAGCCGCCATCTCAAATTCCATGAATCCTTCAATCCGCCGAAAGCCGATATCACTTTGGATATATTGTGACTTCTTGAGTCTTTCGCTTCCAATTGGCGACATACAAATGATGATTCTGAGGGCGGTAGGTGGGGCTCCAGACGGTGAAAGCGGCCCATCGACGTCGAACTCGTCAACAGGAAAGTCGGGGACTCGGGGATCTCCAATATCTTGCGGATGTAGTGCTCTTTTTGTAGGAGATGGGAATCCTGCCATTCTTTCAGCCGTAGAACTCCAGAAAGAAGAAAATATAATTCAAACAGAATGCTGGAGAAAAGCGGAGACCGAACCTTTCCACCCGGTGCCTGCAGGGAAAAGATCTACCTTTGCTGCTGTGATATATGCCTTCAAATGCGCTCGGTTGGCTAAGGAGGTATGGAGTTCAATCAGGGTTGGATTGAACACGTTGGGAAACTGCCGCTGGAGATATGATTTCACAACCGGATGACGAAGAAAACGTCTTGGGGTTAAATCGGCAAGATCGTCGTCGATACTGTTAAGAAGAGTGGAGATCTCATGACGAATGTGAACCGGAGTTTTTTGGGGAAGAGGGATGGGGTGGGTGTGGACGCCGCTTGAAACGACGAGAATGTAAGGGCAGACGGTTCGAAATTCTTGAATGGGCTGGTAGCAAATGAACTTGGCTTCGCAGGGCAGGTGAATAAGTTTGGGCTGGATGAGCTGTCCCTCGTCATTGCGATGATCGTGAGCTGAGTGAAGTCAGTTCGCGGTGGATATCATCAAAAGATTCTGACTTACGGCAGTGGACTCTTTGTGAAGAAAAATTTGTAACCGTACGGCATGCAACAAGAGGGCCGTAACCCATTGCCTGCGCTGCGTTCTCAATTCTCTCGAGCTCGTCTTCATCTTCATGGAAATAAGCCTCGATATAATCCAAGTCGTAAGATTCATCGAGAAAGCGACAGAGGTGGAGACGGTTGTCGGAGCTAAAGAACTCGCAACTGGGATGTATTAGACGGGAATTGAAAAGGAGTAAGAGCACGATAATGCTTACCGAACCAAAGGCTGTCCTTGTCGATTGAAGTCAAGAAAAACTCGGCCCGAGCAGCTAGCCTTCATCGGGATGTAACCTCTCTTGAGCATCTTGTGATGTTCGTCCCAAAAGTCTTTGTGCAGTTTGCTCAGAGGGCGAAAGCTCAGGAAGAGCATCGGTCTCATGAGAGCCGCAGCCCAGAGTGCGAATTCCAGCGATGAATGCCGCGGTTTTGGTGAATATGTCGCGGGTTGGTGACGCAGTTGCACATTGCTCTTCAAGATCTGTCTGTAGACGATCCTTGATTAAAGCTCGGCTTGGCTGTGTATGAGGTTCGGCGGCCTGGTCCAGGTCGACATGCGGGCAACATTTGGCACCCTGGCCTAATGAAATATTGGATTGAGAAGTAAAAATCGGGGCCACATCACAAACTACAGGAAGTATGGGTACGAATACATGGTATTTCAATATCAGGGTTGATTGGATGTACAAGAAGTCGGCAAGGTTTTTCTTTTCCTCGAGTAGTTTGCCCACTGGGCTTTCCCCGGGAATACGCGAAATCGAGAATAGGGTTACCCCAGTTTTGGGATCCAGTCGAATAAGATATCCGACACCATCTTCCGAGGTTTGGGGATATTCAAGATAAAAATTCGGGTCATCATAGGTGTACAAGATCGAGAGTGTGCTTTCCCGAGTCAATTTGACATCGTATTCAACTTTGGTCGAGGTGGAATTTGGCAGAGCACTGGAAAAATTCGGATGCAAAGTACGTGAGTGTGGAGGATTAGATGTGTGAGACTGAGATGAATGTCTTTGCAAAAATTGCGAAATCCAGTCTTGGACCTCCTTGGGAGCCAAGATGGGGTAGATATGTTGGCAGAGACTTCTGTCAGTTGATGGAGATTCTCCGATATGTCGAAAAGGTTCTCAGACATGTCGAGACAAGATAAGTGGCGGATGCACCGTAGATGCCTCATTTCTTTCGAAATACCTCGAGTCCATGAGAAGCTTGGCCATGAAAAAACTGCAAAGAAAAGTTCTTTCCGGTGTCCTGGAGACCAGGAACAAAGATTTTTCCTGAGTTGCATGAGGTGGAATAAATTAACGTAGAACAACCACGTTTGCGGCCGTCGTAGCACGAGGCAGCAGTCCGAGGAGCAGAAGAAGCAGGGGAAACAGCCTCATGGCCCAAGGATAAGTTGGTGTTAAGTTGGTGCTAAGTAGCTGCTAAGTACGTTTCGGGAAGGCGGGATGCGCTTTTGTGTGTCAATATACCGTATCGTTTCGCTGTGTTGACCAAAGACCTTAAAATGACCGGGCCTGATGATTGCCGACGCCCGCGGCCTTCTCCCGAGTAAGAAGCATCGAGTCTACTCTCGAAAGTCGTCGACCGGAAGGACGGCCAGACCCTTCCCTTCTTCGGGTTCTTCATCAATGGCTGTGTTTTCCTTCTCTTGCTTCCTATCACGCGCTGCATTGCGTGTACGCGTCTGGCAGCCCATGCAGCTATGGTGTGCCTCACCTAAACACCACCAAACATGAACAAAATTTATTGCAGCCAGGGAAAACCTCCCTACTTCTGATCCTCTGGCAGAAACACTCCAATTAGATAGTAGTTCAATCCTTCAAGAGGGATTTTCCATTGGATCAAAACTGACAATAAATATATTTTCTCCAAGGTGATTTGAGACATCACTGATCGCATCAATCAATCAGTCACGTGTAGTTACGAAACAGCCCCTATTCCACTCCTCCAATATCTATAAGCTGTCTTGAATGCCTCCCCTTTCACTACCATTCAACTTTTTTATCATGAGGGTATTTCCTCTGACCCATAGAGAGGCCAGGAGCTGCAAAAAAGGTGGTAAATAATTTGATTTTTCTGGCTGGCTCGATTTGAGACATCAATGATGGCATCAGTGATTGTTTCAGTTTGGTGGTGTTTAGGCGATGCACACCATACGCGCGCGATTTCCGTTTGTTTTGATCTTGAACTCCTCGGGGGTTTTGGATTTCCCACAGGTCGAGCATTCGAATAGTTCGCCGCCGGATTCCGGCATGCTGGGGGCTTCTTTGTGTGAACGACCGCGGTGATTGTACGCGTCCAGACGTGTTATGTGGTCGTGTTTTGCACTACTACTACATTTAGATATACGGCCCGGTCCATCATGATCATCAGCACGTGTCTGTAAAAACCTGCTGGGTCAATAGCGGCGAGTAAACGGAGTCCATGCGCTTGCGCCGAGAGAAGGACGGTATGGGAAAAAGGAAGTCCGATGCGAACACCTTGAAGCGAGCATCGTGCCGGTCGGATGGTGGATAGCGTGAGAGGAGCTCTGGGTTACAGCCGCCACAACAGCGGCTTGATGGAGGTGAGCGATGGAGATCAAGTACGGTCCAGGACAGCTCGCGCTGGGTTGCCTTTGATCTCCATCCAAGTTTTGCCGGCTCGCAGGAGTCCTGATCGAGAGAGTGGTAAGTGTCGAGATCCGTTGTTGGTTGGAAGTAAGTTCGCAAATATTCATGTGCGCAATCTAACAAATCCGGATTTGAACAACACTTCCTCGGTCCTCGGAATTTGATATGAATTACATACCTGCGTTGACGAAAGCTTCCATGGGCTGACCGAGCTTAGCTCGACGCTCTGCATCAGCTTTAGTTTTCCACCTTCTTTGGCCCGAAATTGGTGTCAACGGGTTCTGGCCGGAATGCCCACCGAGGAACAAGAAGAATGCAGGTTCCAAGAATGCTACGGTCGCGTGCTGTTCGTCCCCATCTCTGCGAGGTAGGCGAGACAGATGGGGGAAGGAAACACAAGATTGTGTACATCACATCTGGGATATTGCATCCCATCCCCGCCGCGTCTGTTGCACATAGAATCCGTATTTCCCCGCGTTGGAATCGATCCCAGACTGATTCCTTTGCAGCCTCCGAGAGAGTCGACTTGAAGGTCTGAACAGTGAGTCGTAGATGAGCGGGAAGGCACTTTCGGAGGGTTTCAACAGCTGTTGCACAATCCTCAATGGTGTTGAAGTAAAATAAGCACTTCGGCAGTGCGGTGAGTGGTGTATCCTTGTCCATCTGCTCCGGAAAGATACTGAGGACGTCTAGGAGTGGGTTGGAACGATTCTGGATAGTCCGCGTCAGATAGAGAAGATTGCTGCGGTCCGTGCCAACATCAAGGCCCCAAACGGCCGGCACCCAAATTTGAGTGACTGCCAAATAATTTTGAACGCTTCGCTGTCGCAGGTTGCGGTCGCGGCCAGGATCGGAGTTTCCTGGCCAATGTAGTCCCGCAGTTTTGCAAGACCGCTGTACTCTTTTCGAAAATCTTCGCCCCAGTCCACGATGCAATGAGCTTCGTCAATCACCAAAGCCTGAACTCGATTGCGAAAATTTCGATCCTGCCACAGCGCAACGAAGCTGGAAGAGAGGGCCATCTCCGGAGACACGTAGTAGAGGTTCGCGTGGCCCTGCCGAAGGCCTGTCCAAATTTCTGGGCAGACGGTGTCTTCATTGACCATAACCGCCTTCAGTCCTTTTTTCTCGGCTCCTTTCACCTGTAAAATTGGATTGTAAGTGAATTTCAGACTTCAAATCGTGGGCCTACCTGATCCCGCTCCAGCGCCTTCAGCGGGCACACCACAATTACGACTTTTGTCTTATTAAGTGCTGCAAGACCCTCGAAAATTATGCTTTTGCCATAGCCAGTGCCCGCAACCAAGAGTGAGTCGTACCCCTGGCGTAGACGGCGTATGAGCTCCCCCTGCCAGTCATCCAGGTCAAAACCAAGTCCCAGGCGTTCGCGGACCCGGTATTTCACATCAGCGAGGCTCTCTTTGAGCACTTTAATACCCAGTAAGCGGTCTGAGACCGGGGTTTTTCGCTTCCGTGGGGTCTCTGGGACGCGATGGCGAGTTCCGTTGGGCCTTACTGGAAGGGTTCCGAGGACATTACGCACAGGGGAGCTCATGAAAGCAATTTTTTTGGACTTTGATCACGTCGCGAAGCGTCTGTCACAGTGTGTTACATCGCATCACAACGACGCGTTTGGGACTCGCGCGGGGTATAGCACCGGATAGCAGTTGAATACTATTGAGTTTTGACGTGTCGTTCGCAGATATATACCTCTAGTTGCTTCAATTTGAGTTTCGTGGAAATCCTCCCAGAAATAAATATTTGCAAGGCTCAACAGCAAAAGTGTGTTTTGGGCACATTTGGACCCCTCGGAACTCAACGATTTCTTGATGAAATTCTTCGAACTCTGTTGTAAAGTTGTCGGTCTGTTGATGAACTAAAATATTTACCACTTGACCCCAACGATCTGAGGTTGCATTGAGACGCTAGGGCGCCGAGACCAACCCCCACTATTTCCGGACTTTGAAGCAAGCCCCTTCTGAAGAAAGCCGTGCGTGCCTTATTTGTTGTGATGTTTGATCTGTTTGCTTCATGCGGCATCTACGGCTTTCTCAGAACGGGGCTTAGACCGAACCTAGGAGGAACATACGCCGTAGGCTCGTGCCCATCCGGTAACCCAGCAAAGCAACAACACAACAATCACTCGCCGAGGCTCGGCAAATTATGCTGGGATACCGGCTGGGCTCCCATGTCGCCTGTTTTGGTGACGGGCCATCTCCCCGCCATTTGAAAGGGTGCAACTTCGAAAAAGCGAGAAATCTTGAAAAACGGTCTTAGAGTGTATTAGGCAAAGATGGATAACTTTCGATTCTCTATTGATAGAGACCCATTTACTTTTTCTCAAAGTCAAAAAACATGTTAGGCTCTATAGATAGAGAATCAAAAGTTATCCATCCTCAACTGAGAGAGTTCCGGTCCCATTTTTGCTCATTTCGCGGTTTTTTCTAAGTCCGCACCTTATGGCCCGTCACCAAAACAGGCGACATGCCGGCCCAGTCCGTCCACGAGGTTACCTGTTGTTTGACGTCCCATCATGTTTGCTCTGATATTGTATCTATTTGCTCTCTATCCTAATTTGTCCGTTGCACCGGCTCTCTCTGTAACCGCTGTGGACGTCGACTGGCTTACGAGTCTACATACGCCGGTTTTTGGTTTTTCTCGACTTTCCCTGAACCAACCAACCACGTCATACCACGTGATGTCCATACAGTGGTGCTCTAATGTTCTGCACGCAGCTGTTTGGGCTTGTTTGTGCACCGAATTGCTCCAAATAAAATCCCACCATGGATCTTGAGCAAATTGAAGATTTTTGGAATGGTTTGACATATACCATACATTGACTGTTGTCTCACAATGAATTATTTTGCATTTGCTGAAAAACCAAGTCTCCGAGTTCAAATGATGTCACAAAATGGTGACAGTAGCATGAAGTACTTGTAAAATAGACCTAATTCACCTTTGGTTGACCCGAATTGATAGGGATTTGGGCACACAATGCCTTGTGCAAGGCAGCCATTTTGCTCAAAAAGTACTAAAAAACAGCCAAAAAAGCCAAAAATGGCCGTCTTGTAGGGGGCATTGCAAGCTCAAAACCTTATGGATTCAGGTGAACCAAGGGGTGAAGAGGCTCCATTTTTCAAGCCCTTTAAGGCTAGCATGACCATTTTGCGTTATCACTCAGATCCATAGACTCAGGTTTTTAGAAAACAAGAATTTAATTCATTGTGGGACAACAAGGTAGGTATGATATGTGGTAAATGGTCTTGAAAATCTTCTATTGCCTCAATATACATGCCAGGACTTGATTTGAAGTGATTCCGTAGCGAGATGAGCCCAAACGATCCTGTGCAGAACATTTGAGCACCACTGTATGTGCCACTCCTTTTTGGATAGTCCTTGTCCAACAAACTATTGTTTCATTTTTTGGCATCAGCCATCTTCCATGTAAACATGCCCCACCACCTCCTTCAGCGACCCATACTCCACAGCTGTGAGTGTGCACCCTACCAGCCGTATCTCCTCTATCGCCAAAAACAGCCGCTTCTGCTGTGCCAGCCAGTCCAGGATGCCCTCCATACCATTGTGCCACTCCTCCGACTCTGAGTCGCCACCAAACGCGATACCGTGGAACTCGAGACTGCGCAGGCAGGGGTAGTGCACTGCGGGTATGGCGAACGGGGTGCCCGTGGCCATGAGCGGTGTCGCCGGCGAGTGTGCTCACAGATACGCCAAGTTCCAACAGCGACACTGTGGAAGCACTTGCAGTGCAGCTCCAGCGCCACGCAGAGTGCCGCGCACTGCAGTGTGAGTGTGCAGACATGGCCCAGCGATAGAATCATCAGACACCGGGGGCAAAAAGCCGACGCACCTGGATTCCAAGTGCCTCCGAGGCATGTGGTCCGAAGGCTACAATGTGGAATACAAAAGGCCTACAAAGGTCCTTAGGTCAACAAAGAACAGACAAAGGAGGGACAAAGGACAGGCAAGATCTGCTGGGTGGTGAAAATCCTGCCTGCCCTTTGTCTCACCTTTGTTAATTCTTTGTCCACCCAAGGACCTTTATCGGTCTTTTTTCCACCAGTTCACGACCTGCGGTGTGATAAGGACCGTGGTGTCGGTATCGAAAGATATGTGATTCGAATTCTTCTACGTTCGTCCTCTAGAGGGGAAGGTACAGTCGAATGATAGAGCAGAAGGTCGGTGCGCGAATCGGCCTTGTATGAGTGATGGGTGTGTGTGTGTACGGTGGATCGTGGAGACCGTTCGTCTCCTAGGTGCGGAGGTGTGCGGCGGACCTGTTGTTAGTGAAATCGGTAAAGAAGGTGAGAATGCCTAAACCTGGTTCCCCGTACGAGAGTACTGGAACCCTAAATGTGTTGCCCTGCCTGCTTTCCTTCGTGCGCTCTTCCCCTTAGAACCAGCGCTGGAGATGCGATGTGTGTCACACAGATGGTGACACCGACATCGTTCGGTCGACAGCAAGATGGTTGGTCTCGTTGGCTATGGACAGCGATTTGTATGTGATGGCTTCTCTCCGGGCCTGTTTTCTACAGAGCGAAGCTCACGAGAACGGTGATCCTAATTGAGGAAGCCTGGGATTGTGACACCGGGTCCGGTGAGGAGGGACCCTGCTGAAGGAGGTGTGAGAGGTGAGACGCTGATGAACGAGCAAATGTAAGATGTGTGGCCTGCCTCCGGCAGTGGGAAAGGAGGAGGGTGCACGAGAGGTACGAGGTCGGGGAAGGCTGGGAGTACCCCTTTAGATTGAGTGAGAGTGGTACAGAAAGTGGGGAAAACACCCCGAAAGCTACTTCTGCAGGCCGGAAGGTACTGACTACTCCTACTAAATGCACTCCCTTTTATACCTCCTCGACGACTTCCCACGTTCCAGAGGTGCCATGCGGTCGCAGGTGTTTCCAGGGGCAGGGACGTCATGAGGCGTTACAGGGTGCATATACAGCAGGAGACTCGGCGCCTCAGCTGAGTAGACCGATCATCTTTGGGTGCGCTCAAGGCACAGCGAGGCCGAACAACCTTGGAATACGCTGGGAGCTTCAGGCTTGGCCTGGTGGTTGCGTTTCAGGAAGGGGGAGAGACAGACGGTCTCCCTCGGTTAGTCGACGCGTCGTGTGAAGTGGGGAACGGGCTGTGTCGGGATATCCTCTGCCTCATCTGATCGGTCGGTTGTCAGGCACGCAGTAGGTCCGCCCGGTGCGAGAGATCGTCCGTGAGAGGTCGTCCACGCATCACGGGAGGGGACTAGTCGTATCCTGTTGCTGGACGCCGAGGCAGCAGCGACGAACGGAGTCCATGTGGTATGGGGAGCGCCGGGTTTCTTGAAGATGTCGCGTTGTGGGAAGGTGTCGAGAGTCCCAGCGGTCGTATCCGGGTGTTGATGGTGCAGGAGCGAGGTCGAATGGCGGGGGGAAACGACGCGGATGGTGGGGAGAACATTGGTCTCGCTCGGAAGCTGCTTCCGGTAACGTGGAATCCCGTTTAGGAAGATCCGTCGCGTACGTGCGAGCTCGTCCCGTTACTCGTGCAGATGGTTCGCAGGGGCCATGAGGCGACGAGCAGTGCATAGCACGCTTGGAGACCTCACAGCGGAGAACATGCCCCGGAGGCACCTGGAATCCAGGTGCGTCAGGGTTTGCCCCTGGTGAGAAGGGTGGAGATGGCATCCTCCTGCTAGGGCAGGAGCGAGTCGGCACTGGATAGGCAGGCAATGTAGCGTGGGAGTGGCCTGAAGGGGCGGAGCGGCCAATCAATTGATTGGATATTATACCAACCTTGAACACTGAGCCTTTGCCCTCACCCTCCTATCAATGCCGGTCCTTAAACCAGTGCCTGCAGTCCACAATGCCCTAGAGTCTAGGGCCCCTACCTTTGATTAATACCAAGAGTTCAGGGTCCCCCAAAGTCCACCGGCCTTGTCAGCCAATGCCTAGACTCCAGGGCAGTGATAATATTCTGGCCAGCCAGATATAATATTATTTTCCTAGGAGGCTAGGGCTGGGCCGGTGGCAAAATCAGGAGGCCAAATGCAGGCCATTATGGAAGTTTAACGTACCAAAAGGCCACCGGCCAGCGGACCATAATATTTTTTGATGCAGACAGTAGAGTTTGGCCAACCATGTCATACAGCGTATAATATTGTAAATCCTACTGACCTGGGAACAGCTGATAATGAGAGAAATATTTGAGATCTTGGAAGGTAGGGCTCGGCCACGTGGTATGCATACATACAGACCATAATATTACTCACCCTAGAACCCAGGGCTTGGCTGATGGGTACAATAATATTGTAAACCCAGGGCACTTGGTATCAGCTGGTGGGGATAGCAATATTAGATACCCTAGATGGTAGGGCTCGGCCGACTGACCCCAGTACAGCCAGTAATATTGATTGCCTAGATGCCAGGGTTTGGCCAATGAGTATAATAATATTCTAAACCCAGCATGCTTGGTATTGGCTGGTTTGGATGGGAATATTGGATGCCCTAGATGGTAGGGCTTGGCTGACCGTCGCCAGTACAGCCAGTAATATTCATTGCCTAGATGCCAGGGTTTGGCTGATAGGTACAATAATATTCTGAACCCTGCATGCTTGGTATTGGCTGGTGGGGGATAGGAATATTAGATACTCTAGATGGTAGGGCTCAGCCAATCGACCCCAGTATGGCCAATAATATTAATTGCGTGGATTCCAGGGCTTGGCCAATGGGTACAATAATATTCTAAACCAAGCATGCTTGGTACCAGCTGGTGGGAATGCGGATATTAGATACCCTAGATGGTAGGGCTTGGCCAACTGATCCCAGTACAGCCATTATGTCGGAAAAATCTTTGTTGCCTGGTATTCAGATATTTTAGAAAATATGTCCATATCAGGTCATCAGACTGGAGGGTGCCATATTTTTTTCAGTGATGGACCTTTCTCAAATATCAGGCAATATCTGATCTAACAAACAATATCAGCCTGATGGCACAATATTTGGGAATATAGGTCTGATAAGATGCTTTTGGTCCAAAAAGAAAACCTTCTTCCCTTCCTTTCAAGTCATTTGAAGGGAGGGACCGTTACTATTCAAACCAAGGAAGGCTCGTTGTGTGAGTACTCAAGTTAGTTAGTCAGTCAGTAAGTGAAGTCAGTATTGACATCATTGATATAAGTAATGTACTGATTTTCTGTTCACAGGCACACATACACCTACAGGCACAGGTTGGAAGGTCGTGACCTGAGTTATGTACCTTGTGGGAGCCACCTGGATGCAGCTCCACAACAGCCCCACAGCTCCACAGCTCACTGAACTCAGGTAAAAAATTCTTGCATGCTTAATAAATCAAAACTTGATCTCGAAGGCATGTTCAACATGCATGCTTGTGAATCCTGTACAGTTTAGAGCTAAAAACAATTAAAGCGAGGAGGGGGCAAAAATATATGGTAAAATATCACCTCACCACACCTGATGTTGCCCCTGCGCTAGCAATATCCTCCCCCACCCATTCGGACACACCTACCACTCGGACAAACAACTGGTTCTCCCTCATTTCTTGGCCGTTTGCCGAGATCTTTTTTTTTGAATTGGTCGTCTACATGTGTTCTACTCGTGTATACAACAATTTTGGCTCAGGCCCACTCTGTCCCACTACATTGCTTGCCGAAGTTGCCAAGTACAGATAATTCACACATTTACGCTGTAGCAGCGGGTCATGCGCCTAAGACAGGCCAACGGGCTTCATATCCAGCTAATAGATTGAGTCATGGATGCCTGTGCCAAATTTTGTGCCGGGAGGTGCAGTAACGGCTGAATACTACCCAAAACAGTAGCTCAACTTGTGTCACGAGGACAAAGTCACCTCAATCCGCCACATCATCACCTTGTCATCACCCACAGACACGCCACACTCTATAACTATCTTCCACTGTATGCTACGTGACGTATGCCGGCACGACAGGTCTCCAAACTTACCCAGGAAGAGCGCATCACGCTTGCAATGATTGATGTTCAGAGCGGGAAATCTTCGGGACGCACTGCGGCAAGGTTGCACTCAGTGCCGCACAGTACTCTTAATGACCGCCTCAACGGTGTTAAAACGCGTTCGGATGCCCAATTGGACCAGTTTCTTCTCACCCAAGCCCAGGAGAAGGTCCTCGTTGATTGGTGCCATTTTCTGCATGTCACCGCGCATCCACTGAATCGGCAGACCATTTACCCGAAGGTCAAAGCACTATGTGGACAGACCCCGGGTCAAAATTGGCTGGACAGGTTCCTGGAGCGACATAAATTTGACCTGCGCACAGGGAAAACCACTGGTTTAGACCCTAAACGAGCACAGGCTTTCAACTACGCAACAATCCAAGACTATTTCCAAAAGTTAAAAGCTATCATCGACGAGAAGAAAATTCCGTGGCACAATATCTATAATATGGATGAGAAGGGTATTCAGTTGGGGGGCGGGCGGAAAAATCGGGGTGTGGAATACATCCTGTCCCGTCACACGTGCTCGCGCTATCGTACAGCTGACTCGAACCTCGAACTTGTAACCGTGATTGAATGTGTATCCGCAGCTGGGGAGAAGCTTCCTCCTGGGTTTGTGTTGCAAGGGAAGCAGCTGATGCAGCGCTGGTTTACCGAAGCTACCAGAGGCGCTGGCTGGTAATTATTTAATTTGTGTTTCAATGTTGGAATACACCACTGACACATCTGACCACAGCATTAGTGTGTCTGAGAACGGGTGGATGGACGACCATCTGTGCCGAGACTGGTTTGTCAAAGTCTTTGTTCCCCATGCCAAGGAGCGCGATGTCCACGATGAGGGTATTCTTGCCATTTGGGATGGCCATCATTCACACGAAACTTTGCCCCTCATTGAACTCGCCCTCCAGGAGAACATTACATTGTTCAGCCTCCCGTCTCACACTACACATCATACACAGCCCTTGTACGTGGGTATATTCGGGCCTACGGAGCGATACTGGGGCGAGAAATGTGACGAGATGGCAGACATTGGACTGCAGGTGATGAAGGACAATGTTATAGCTGTGTATCTCGAGGCTCGGGAGAAGGCCTTGACGAAAGCTAACATCCTCAGTGCTTTCCGAAAAACGGGTATACGTCCACTGAACCCAAATGTATTCACGGAGGAAGATTACGTGCCAAGCTGGGCTACATCTACCCAAACCCATCTTCCCGACACCTATCCTCGTTCCGCCTCGCCGGATGTTGCACCCGAGGCACCCATTCCGTCCCTGCATATTCTGCAGAGGGTCGTACCCGAAAAACAATGTCGCACCCGATCTGTATCACGCCAACCGGGGTACACGTCACACACGGTGCTGCTCGCAACAGTAACCACGCTGGAAGCGCAGCTGGCGGCAGCGAGGGCTGAATCCGAAGCAGCGAATGCCCATGCAGTTCTGATGGCACAAGAGAACCTGAAAATCAACAATCTGCTCAATGCAAAGACGGGGAAGAAGAAGGAAGGTCGCACACACTTCCAGGGCGCTGCACGATGCCTCACAGCAGGGGAGGGGCTGGAACAGAAGCGGAAGGAGGCCCAGGAGAAGGAACAGAAAGAGGTGGTGGCGGAAGCGAAACGGCAGGAGAAAAAAGCGGATCAGGAGCGAAGGAGACTTGAGAAAGAAGAACGTGCCAAACAAGTACAGGAACACCGTGCTCTCCGCGAGCTGAATCGGATGGTCAACGAGGACGCTCGAAAAAAGCGGCAGGAGGCTGGGGGGCATGGTCGGGGCCGTGGTCGAGGCCGCGGACGGGGCAGAGGGGGGAGCAGGTGTCAGCAGACCGAGCAGAAAACAAAAGGAGAATCCACCCACCAATTCCGGCGATGAAAGTGCATCTGACGCTGCAGAAAGCAGCTCCACGAGTTCCTCCAGTGACGAGTTTGATGGCGAGAGCAACGGCGAGGTTCCCGAGGTGGTAAGACACAGTGGTCGTGCACGCCCAGACCGTCCAGGGGCAGCCAGACTTGCAGCGATTGACGAGAGCCCCTGAGGGAAGAGGGTGTCGGAACACCGGGTTTGAGAGATACAGTATGTACAATAGATGCAGTAGAAGTCGTATGTCCAGTTTCAAAGGTAATGGAAAAGAATTGGGGCCGGAGTGCACGATGGATGAGCTGGCACATGAAATGCTGTGCAACGTTACGTTACCTACCACTCGGACAACCGGACTCTTGATCAAAAACGGCCTTGTTCAACGAGTTCTGGGTCGTTTGGCTCAATTTTTTTTTTCACCCCACACATCATCCATATTCCTGACGATCTATGTATTCAGATTCATGTCTGCATCTCTGTATATGGAGATCTATACGACTTTTCCTTAAGTGTCCGGGTGCTAGGGGAAGGATAGTATTAATATTAATCACCTGGATGGCAGAGTTTGACCACTGGGTAAAATAATATTTTTAACCCAGCATGCTTGGTATTGGCTGGTGGAGATGGGAATATTAGATACTGTAGATGGTAGGGCTTGGCTGACTGACCCCAGTACAGCCAGTAATATTAATCACCCCAGCTGCCAAAGTTAGGCCAATGTGTACAATAATATTCTAAACCAAGCCTGGTTGGTATTGACTGGTGAGGATAGGAATATTAGATAGCCTAAATGGTAGGGCTCGGCCACCATTTATGACAAGATTTTAATGCCAAGACACTTGGTATTGGCCAGTGGAGATAACAATATTTAGACTTGGGGGGGAGGCCGATACTTCGCACGGCATAACTCGTACTTTGAGATAATTCTTTCACTATATCCAGCGTTAAATAAACACATATTATCTTCACTTTCATTGATTGCCATGATTTCCGACATGGTCTTGATGATGTCCAATCACAGCATCCGGGTGGAAATTGTACTGTTACAGCCAACCATCAAATGTTTGGGATTATCCGAAGTCTTGTGTACGTGTCATCTGCACCGCCACAGCCTGAAGTTGAACTCTTTAAAATTCATCGTGGATTTCTGTAGCCCCAAACTACTCAAACATAGCTAAATGTATGGAGTGGAACTACCTACACCCTCAAATGATGTCCAAAGGTGTTGTTTGATGGTAGATACTACAACCTTGAATACCAAAAAAAAAAAAAAAAAAAAAGCAATACCCCCTGATCAAATAAGGCACAATTTCCCAATGCTGCCCCAAGCACAGAGCTACACAGAAGTGAAACTCAGTAACCATATGAAGTTTGATTAATCAATTCGTGTCTCAATGTATAATCCTGTAGCGATTCCAGCAGCTGATGGCAAGCTGAGGGATCACTCACGATACCCATAGATGGACGCTAGTGGATCAGTGTGGCCGTTCTGCTTGGCATAGACCCATCATAAAACCAAACGGCAGTTGTTTCATTGGCTGTTGTATCTATCACATCATTTTCACTCATTTATATTAGACAGTTTGCGGTGCAGCCATTGGAGCCATCCAATGGCTGAATGACGTTGCGTTGTCTGGTGGCTCCGCCTGCCAAAAATGACGTCAGATGGCTGTGGCAGCCACCAGTGGCTAATTTTGGCGGGTGGAGCCATCGAGCATCGCAACGTCATTTTGCCATGGTATGGCTCCAATGGCTGCAACGCAAAGTGGCTATTAATCATTATGTTTATCACATGTACCATGGACCTCAGTAGTATAAAGGGAGCACAGAGCAGGCTAGAACCTCAGATTGTTACACCCCGACTTTGTACGAAGTTGGTGCAGGTGGTCTCAGGTTGCTAGTGGAGATTGTACACGCACTTCACAAGTAGTAGCTTTATTGGAATCAATACTGTTGACTCTGGACACGTCGAGATCTTAAGTTGAGGTTCCTGCTGTTGACTTGAGGAGTCTTCACGTATAAAACCAAGGGTGTTCTCTTTGAGAACCAGCTAGCAGTTGTGCTAGCAGCTTTGCCTTCACCCCAATATTATTGTAGCGTGTTGGATTGCCTGCTAGGTGATTGTGTGTTGACTCGAGCCCACTAAGAAGAAGACGGACTAGGTGCCCCCACCTCCAGACCAACTGTAACTTGTCAGTTACTTTGCCTTCACCCCAATATTGATGGAAGCGCTGTCGTAGTGTGTTGGGTCGCTAGCTGGACACTTATAGTGTCTATTGCCAATACAAAGTGGAAACATTCCTCCGATCCAGCCACCTTGTATCCAACCCATAAACCCCTGCCCATCCTAGGTGCTAGCGGTATTGTTGTTGGCAGCTGTGTAGTGCTAGCGTGTTGTTGAACGGCTTTGTTGAAGTCTAGCAGTCGAATTGTGTTTGTTCCAAACCCGCTGGTTGCATACTACGGCCCGGACCCGAACTCACAAAAAGAAGCACTTACATCTTTGGAGGAATAGATTGTTGTAGTGGTGGTTTTGTGGTTGTTTTTGTGCAAGCACCAAATCTAAGCTATTTCTAGTTGTATATCAAGTGCACCGTTTCACCGCAGATTAACAGCACAGGTTGAGATCAAACCAAGTTGAATCAAACCGTGTTTAATGGCCTGTAAATCAGGCAGAGAAACTAAACCGCTGATTACCAGAACAGGTTAAAATCAAACCGAATCACTGATAGCCCGGAAATAGAGAAGGCCGGTGGAAGGAGCTTGACACAGTTCTAGAGCAAGGCTTAAACCGCAGATTAACAGAACAGCTCGAGCCGAGTCTAATGAATTGGAAGTCAAGGAGGCTTGTGAATCACCCAAAGAATTGTCAAGTGGAGACTAGCTCACCGGTCGGTTGCCATCTGTCACAGAAGGGGGTTTGGGTGGATTGATGCAACAGAATAGTGTTCACATGGTTGAAACATCCAAAATCGTGGTGTCAAGAACTATTCAGCCGCCAGGAAGAACGAATCGGCGCCCTCACCTTGTCAGAATTCCATCGGACTTCTTGGGACGAATGTGAGATTTCGGGGATGAGGGTTTGAAACACACAGTTTATGATTTGACCAGATAGGGAACTCGCGACTGCCGCTCGAGGCTCTCGCTGCTATCCGTGGGTTCAGGTTAATGTTGCCGTGACTCCAAAAGTTGAGTCACGACTTGAAAAGTCGACTTCACAGTGTATTCCACTCGACTCGACTTGACTTGATCCCATCGAGTTGACTTGAAGTCGACTCAGGACAACTTGAGTCGATGAAGTCGGAGTTTTTTTAGGTATTTTTACGTGCAGCCACGAGTCACAGTAGAAAATGACCAGAAGGACAGAAAACATTCAATTCCAATAGCCAGACACATACACAATTTACAAGTACAATTTCAATCTTCTCCCACTGCTACTTTTCTTGCTTTGCTACATGCCAATGTCCTCCAGCATCTAAATATCATCAGCCATGTCAAAGAGCTCTTTGATTGCCTGAATCGCTGAGCTGCGGTCATTCTCATCGGCTGCAGCAAGTTGTCGGAGCCAATCTTCATCCTCGGGTAGGATCGGAGGCGACTGCCATTCAGCCATCGGGTTCAGTCAAGATTTCTTGTAATTGAACTTCAGCATCTGTAGTGCTTCCATCAGAAGGGGACTCGTCTGGTTTTGCTGTTTTGTGTCTGTCTCTGCTGATGAAGAAAAAACACGTTCAGATGGCACAGATGTAGCCTGGATTGGTGCATAATCGGTGAAAAGGCGAGAGATTGTTGGCCACGTTGTTTCTTCGGGATTCTAATGAGTACTGAGCAATGAAAGCAATAATCATGATCACAAGTCGAATAAATCCCTTACAATCCAATAACCAATCATATCAGTTATTTGCGGTGGAGGGGTCAGACTCTGGATGTAGCTATCCATCTCTTGTTCCCCCATCCAAGTAGAGCCGGGGCCTGAAGCAATTCCAGAGGAGAAGTCGAGAGCCTGCCGAACATTGCGGTATCTGTCTGCAGCTTTGGCAAGCATTGCAGGAACTGCCTGTCCCCAAGATTGGGATGAGTTATGGGAACCCTGAGAGCCCGGGCCGCTGCATAACTTTGCCTCCTGCATCACGACAGCGTGCCCAATGCTCTTCATAGAATTTTAACAGACTTACATTATGTCAATGAATGCCCTGAATTTTTCTTAGGCTATTTTTACCTTTAAATATATAGCCTCATAACCTAAACAAAAAACATTTCCGCATGTACAGTTGACTCCTGGCTGAGGAGATACATGTAATGAGTGAATATCTGCAGCTCCAGCAGAGTTGGTGACCACAGACAGGCCAGCATCAACATTTCCTCAAGAAACACAAGTGTGTGAACCATTGCCGCCATCTCCATCTCAGTTGCGATGGATTCAAGTCCAACTCAGGGCCCAGTCTCGAGGATTCAGAGGAGGATTGATGAGATGTGATGAATGTAGTGTTCCTTGACTCAATTTAACATCCATTGCTTGATTCAATTGGACATCTATTTCAAAATGTTTTTTGTTTGGGTTACTATCCTTCCCCTAGCGCCCGGACACTTAAGGAAAAGTCGTATAGATCTCCATACACAGAGATGCAGACATGAATCTGAATACATAGATCGTCAGGAATATGGATGATGTGTGGGGTGAAAAAAAAAAATTGAGCCAAACGACCCAGAACTCGTTGAACAAGGCCGTTTTTGATCAAGAGTCCGGTTGTTCGAGTGGTAGGTAACGTAACGTTGCACAGCATTTCATGTGCCAGCTCATCCATCGTGCACTCCGGCCCCAATTCTTTTCCATTACCTTTGAAACTGGACATACGACTTCTACTGCATCTATTGTACATACTGTATCTCTCAAACCCGGTGTTCCGACACCCTCTTCCCTCCTAGCACCTAGGATGGGCAGGGGTTTATGGGTTGGATACAAGGTGGCTGGATCGGAGGAATGTTTCCACTTTGTATTGGCAATAGACACTATAAGTGTCCAGCTAGCGACCCAACACACTACGACAGCGCTTCCATCAATATTGGGGTGAAGGCAAAGTAACTGACAAGTTACAGTTGGTCTGGAGGTGGGGGCACCTAGTCCGTCTTCTTCTTAGTGGGCTCGAGTCAACACACAATCACCTAGCAGGCAATCCAACACGCTACAATAATATTGGGGTGAAGGCAAAGCTGCTAGCACAACTGCTAGCTGGTTCTCAAAGAGAACACCCTTGGTTTTATACGTGAAGACTCCTCAAGTCAACAGCAGGAACCTCAACTTAAGATCTCGACGTGTCCAGAGTCAACAGTATTGATTCCAATAAAGCTACTACTTGTGAAGTGCGTGTACAATCTCCACTAGCAACCTGAGACCACCTGCACCAACTTCGTACAAAGTCGGGGTGTAACAATCTGAGGTTCTAGCCTGCTCTGTGCTCCCTTTATACTACTGAGGTCCATGGTACATGTGATAAACAGAATGAATAATAGCCACTTTGCGTTGCAGCCATTGGAGCCATACCATGGCAAAATGACGTTGCGATGCTCGATGGCTCCACCCGCCAAAATTAGCCACTGGTGGCTGCCACAGCCATCTGACGTCATTTTTGGCAGGCGGAGCCACCAGACAACGCAACGTCATTCAGCCATTGGATGGCTCCAATGGCTGCACCGCAAACTGTCTAATATAAATGAGTGAAAATGATGTGATAGATACAACAGCCAATGAAACAACTGCCGTTTGGTTTTATGATGGGTCTATGCCAAGCAGAACGGCCACACTGATCCACTAGCGTCCATCTATGGGTATCGTGAGTGATCCCTCAGCTTGCCATCAGCTGCTGGAATCGCTACAGGATTATACATTGAGACACGAATTGATTAATCAAACTTCATATGGTTACTGAGTTTCACTTCTGTGTAGCTCTGTGCTTGGGGCAGCATTGGGAAATTGTGCCTTATTTGATCAGGGGTATTGCTTTTTTTTTTTTTTTTTTTTTTGGTATTCAAGGTTGTAGTATCTACCATCAAACAACACCTTTGGACATCATTTGAGGGTGTAGGTAGTTCCACTCCATACATTTAGCTATGTTTGAGTAGTTTGGGGCTACAGAAATCCACGATGAATTTTAAAGAGTTCAACTTCAGGCTGTGGCGGTGCAGATGACACGTACACAAGACTTCGGATAATCCCAAACATTTGATGGTTGGCTGTAACAGTACAATTTCCACCCGGATGCTGTGATTGGACATCATCAAGACCATGTCGGAAATCATGGCAATCAATGAAAGTGAAGATAATATGTGTTTATTTAACGCTGGATATAGTGAAAGAATTATCTCAAAGTACGAGTTATGCCGTGCGAAGTATCGGCCTCCCCCCAAGTCTAAATATTGTTATCTCCACTGGCCAATACCAAGTGTCTTGGCATTAAAATCTTGTCATAAATGGTGGCCGAGCCCTACCATTTAGGCTATCTAATATTCCTATCCTCACCAGTCAATACCAACCAGGCTTGGTTTAGAATATTATTGTACACATTGGCCTAACTTTGGCAGCTGGGGTGATTAATATTACTGGCTGTACTGGGGTCAGTCAGCCAAGCCCTACCATCTACAGTATCTAATATTCCCATCTCCACCAGCCAATACCAAGCATGCTGGGTTAAAAATATTATTTTACCCAGTGGTCAAACTCTGCCATCCAGGTGATTAATATTAATACTATCCTTCCCCTAGCACCCGGACACTTAAGGAAAAGTCGTATAGATCTCCATATACAGAGATGCAGACATGAATCTGAATACATAGATCGTCAGGAATATGGATGATGTGTGGGGTGAAAAAAAAAATTGAGCCAAACGACCCAGAACTCGTTGAACAAGGCCGTTTTTTGATCAAGAGTCCGGTTGTCCGAGTGGTAGGTAACGTAACGTTGCACAGCATTTCATGTGCCAGCTCATCCATCGTGCACTCCGGCCCCAATTCTTTTCCATTACCTTTGAAACTGGACATACGACTTCTACTGCATCTATTGTACATACTGTATCTCTCAAACCCGGTGTTCCGACACCCTCTTCCCTCAGGGGCTCTCGTCAATCGCTGCAAGTCTGGCTGCCCCTGGACGGTCTGGGCGTGCACGACCACTGTGTCTTACCACCTCGGGAACCTCGCCGTTGCTCTCGCCATCAAACTCGTCACTGGAGGAACTCGTGGAGCTGCTTTCTGCAGCGTCAGATGCACTTTCATCGCCGGAATTGGTGGGTGGATTCTCCTTTTGTTTTCTGCTCGGTCTGCTGACACCTGCTCCCCCTCTGCCCCGTCCGCGGCCTCGACCACGGCCCCGACCATGCCCCCCAGCCTCCTGCCGCTTTTTTCGAGCGTCCTCGTTGACCATCCGATTCAGCTCGCGGAGAGCACGGTGTTCCTGTACTTGTTTGGCACGTTCTTCTTTCTCAAGTCTCCTTCGCTCCTGATCCGCTTTTTTCTCCTGCCGTTTCGCTTCCGCCACCACCTCTTTCTGTTCCTTCTCCTGGGCCTCCTTCCGCTTCTGTTCCAGCCCCTCCCCTGCTGTGAGGCATCGTGCAGCGCCCTGGAAGTGTGTGCGACCTTCCTTCTTCTTCCCCGTCTTTGCATTGAGCAGATTGTTGATTTTCAGGTTCTCTTGTGCCATCAGAACTGCATGGGCATTCGCTGCTTCGGATTCAGCCCTCGCTGCCGCCAGCTGCGCTTCCAGCGTGGTTACTGTTGCGAGCAGCACCGTGTGTGACGTGTACCCCGGTTGGCGTGATACAGATCGGGTGCGACATTGTTTTTCGGGTACGACCCTCTGCAGAATATGCAGGGACGGAATGGGTGCCTCGGGTGCAACATCCGGCGAGGCGGAACGAGGATAGGTGTCGGGAAGATGGGTTTGGGTAGATGTAGCCCAGCTTGGCACGTAATCTTCCTCCGTGAATACATTTGGGTTCAGTGGACGTATACCCGTTTTTCGGAAAGCACTGAGGATGTTAGCTTTCGTCAAGGCCTTCTCCCGAGCCTCGAGATACACAGCTATAACATTGTCCTTCATCACCTGCAGTCCAATGTCTGCCATCTCGTCACATTTCTCGCCCCAGTATCGCTCCGTAGGCCCGAATATACCCACGTACAAGGGCTGTGTATGATGTGTAGTGTGAGACGGGAGGCTGAACAATGTAATGTTCTCCTGGAGGGCGAGTTCAATGAGGGGCAAAGTTTCGTGTGAATGATGGCCATCCCAAATGGCAAGAATACCCTCATCGTGGACATCGCGCTCCTTGGCATGGGGAACAAAGACTTTGACAAACCAGTCTCGGCACAGATGGTCGTCCATCCACCCGTTCTCAGACACACTAATGCTGTGGTCAGATGTGTCAGTGGTGTATTCCAACATTGAAACACAAATTAAATAATTACCAGCCAGCGCCTCTGGTAGCTTCGGTAAACCAGCGCTGCATCAGCTGCTTCCCTTGCAACACAAACCCAGGAGGAAGCTTCTCCCCAGCTGCGGATACACATTCAATCACGGTTACAAGTTCGAGGTTCGAGTCAGCTGTACGATAGCGCGAGCACGTGTGACGGGACAGGATGTATTCCACACCCCGATTTTTCCGCCCGCCCCCCAACTGAATACCCTTCTCATCCATATTATAGATATTGTGCCACGGAATTTTCTTCTCGTCGATGATAGCTTTTAACTTTTGGAAATAGTCTTGGATTGTTGCGTAGTTGAAAGCCTGTGCTCGTTTAGGGTCTAAACCAGTGGTTTTCCCTGTGCGCAGGTCAAATTTATGTCGCTCCAGGAACCTGTCCAGCCAATTTTGACCCGGGGTCTGTCCACATAGTGCTTTGACCTTCGGGTAAATGGTCTGCCGATTCAGTGGATGCGCGGTGACATGCAGAAAATGGCACCAATCAACGAGGACCTTCTCCTGGGCTTGGGTGAGAAGAAACTGGTCCAATTGGGCATCCGAACGCGTTTTAACACCGTTGAGGCGGTCATTAAGAGTACTGTGCGGCACTGAGTGCAACCTTGCCGCAGTGCGTCCCGAAGATTTCCCGCTCTGAACATCAATCATTGCAAGCGTGATGCGCTCTTCCTGGGTAAGTTTGGAGACCTGTCGTGCCGGCATACGTCACGTAGCATACAGTGGAAGATAGTTATAGAGTGTGGCGTGTCTGTGGGTGATGACAAGGTGATGATGTGGCGGATTGAGGTGACTTTGTCCTCGTGACACAAGTTGAGCTACTGTTTTGGGTAGTATTCAGCCGTTACTGCACCTCCCGGCACAAAATTTGGCACAGGCATCCATGACTCAATCTATTAGCTGGATATGAAGCCCGTTGGCCTGTCTTAGGTGCATGACCCGCTGCTACAGCGTAAATGTGTGAATTATCTGTACTTGGCAACTTCGGCAAGCAATGTAGTGGGACAGAGTGGGCCTGAGCCAAAATTGTTGTATACACGAGTAGAACACATGTAGACGACCAATTCAAAAAAAAAGATCTCGGCAAACGGCCAAGAAATGAGGGAGAACCAGTTGTTTGTCCGAGTGGTAGGTGTGTCCTTGGCAACTTCGGCAAGCAATGTAGTGGGACAGAGTGGGCCTGAGCCAAAATTGTTGTATACACGAGTAGAACACATGTAGACGACCAATTCAAAAAAAAAGATCTCGGCAAACGGCCAAGAAATGAGGGAGAACCAGTTGTTTGTCCGAGTGGTAGGTGTGTCCGAATGGGTGGGGGAGGATAGTATGAGGCTATATATTTAAAGGTAAAAATAGTATTAAAAAAATTCAGGGCATTCATTGACATAATGTAAGTCTGCTAAAATTCTATGAAGACCATTGGGTGCGCTGTCACGATGCAGGAGGCAAAGTTGTGCAGTGGTGTAAGACTAACCGGGCAGTTCGGGGATCACCGGATCCAACTGTCAAATGTCAAAATCAACCTCAACCATCCCACTTACTGTACACTCTGGTACAAGATCAAAGATACGACTGAATGACATATCCAATGCACCTCGAAAGATATGAGATAGAAGTTAATTTAGGGGAAATCTTGTGGGGAAGATGTACACAATAAAGGCCAAATCTTCCGACTTGACAGATGAGATGTGGCCTGAAGACATAATCAATTCATCCAACGCACTCTCAGAAGCCGGCCTTGTAGAGGAAGTACAGGAAATAAAATCAAGAGATAGAAGTTTGTTCAACCATCGATCTTGGTCATTTCGGGGTTGAAGAATTTCTGTAAGTTATTGTTGGGCTACCTGGTGAGTTATGACTCCCACTACAAGCTTCTTGGGTGGTTCTCCCGCCAATGGCGAGTCACAGATTTGACTTACCTGTGACTGGCCTCACCTTAGTGGCAGATGACTGGGAAATTCCACATTTAGCATGTTAGCAGTACTGTTTTTGGGTTCTTTTGGGGGCCTCTCATTAAATACCGAGGCTTGGGACATAAATGGCAGCCATGCCTGAAGGACCCGAACAGAACCCTGCGTCAAACCGGTGCTCAGTGCATGTACTTGGCCCGATCAACATCAGTACTGATGCCTGGACTTCAATTGCGGGTACATCGCTGTAGGCCACTGTTTTTTTACCATTCAATGTACCTCACAGCTGCCCTAAGTTACCATTCACAGGCCCCAGGCACAGGTATAAATATTTCAATTTCCATGCACCATGCTCATCTTCACCAGAATCTTATGCCATCACCCGGGGAAAGCTTTACCAGCGGCACTGTGACTGTTGATAAATGCATCCTACTGGATTCTCTCACAGGTCTCTCCCACCCAATGGATGCCGGGAGTGAGATGTCTTGCTCATCTTGCTAATTTGCGAGTTCAAGCCCAGGAAGATCAATTGTAAGAACAAACAAATGTGAGTCAGAAATTGTACTTATCCCACCATTTCCTGACCCATTTCCCACAGAACCCCACAGAAAGTCATCCGCAGACGGATTGAATTCGGGAGAACGGCTTGGGTATCTCTTGTGCTGTGTTGAGATCGTAGAACAAGTGGAAACTTCAAATAATCACTGAACTGTACCTTGACCATGAAAGAAAAGTGTATATATAGTGCAGACAGGCTCCCAGAGCATTCTCCCAACTGCTAGTGCCATTTGAATCACGAATAGAATATTTTACATTTTTTTTAATCGACTCAAGTGGCTCCAAGTCACTCCGAGTCGACTTGCTTCGACTCGAAAGTCGCATCAAGTCACACTTGTGGCTCGACTTGACGCGGCTAAAATCGACTTCAAAAGTCGACTCGAGAGGCCCGAGTCGCAAGTCGCGGCAACATTAGTTCAGGTGCTGTGAACAATGGAAATATGACCTTTAGTTGAGCCTACGTTATGCAATCTCGGCCCCACTTGATCGTACTATTATGCTCTGCAGGCCCTGGTTGGAGTATTATCACTGAACTATTCCTAGGCCGCACTGCACCTCGCTCTGCATCGTTGAGTTCAGCGCCAATCTCTCAGCCTGTTGGCTTGGTGTGGTTAGCATGCTTGTTCGACCCTGGATCATCCCTTTCCCTGGTGCGTACCACGCTGGAGTACAGATTATATTCAATAGATGAGAAATTTAGACGGGTCCCAAACGATTCGTCAGCTCAGCCATAGCTCATATCCGAGATGTGTTCGTTCCAAGATGGGGGAGAGACAGGGAGCAAGAAGGAGAGAGAGCAAGAAGTAAGATTGTCGGGTTCCACAAAGGACAGTTACCAGGGTGGTTGATTGATAATCTGTTGACCCTGAATTTCTGCCTCGTTGCGGTTTCAATTATAGTTCATCAGTCCATTTCATCGAACTGACCCTGCAAGTAGTACTAAGATCTGATTAGAAACCTGAGTCTGATACACTGCATTTTGATGGCTCCTCGACCCAAGCCTGCACCGAGGTTGCTCGGCACACCTGGACACACTTGGACCTTGGCAGACCCTGCCGAGGTTTTCTCAAGGTATGCAGAGGATCACTTGGGCTCTTGGACTCGACCATGCTAAGTACGCAACTTGTAAATGATCACAACACATCTCAAGTTGACGTGGGAAGGACATGACCGTGACATCACGGTGACAAAATGGTGTTGCGACTTCGAATCTTTCAGCTCGCCGATGCTCCTATCAAATACCTCTCATCTTTAGGTGAAGCGGATACATCCCCAAGTATTAGGTCCCATATTTCCCGTGTAATTCTCTCTGACAGAAATTACGAAGACACTGGATCATGTCCGGATCCATGGGAAACCCGCGGGTCGCGGGTTTCCGGGGCAGTTTCCCACCGGCCTTTTGATCTGATTGATGCGACAAAATGGGCAATGGGGGCTTGGATTTGAGTCAAGTACTGAGGAAAGGTGGCTACAAAAGGACACAGTCCACTGAGGGACTCGGCGCACCTCGAGAGAGGTTGTGCTAGGTGGTTCGAGGCCGCCTTGCACGCACCTCGTCATCGCTGGGCACAGCCTTGCCGGGCAGACCACGGGCAGACCCTGCCGAGGCGTCTCGACCGATCTCGGCTAAGGCTCGCCAAAGCTGGACTCACGTGGCTCCAGGAGCTGTCAAAATGCAGTGATACCATGACGCCTAATGCATGATTTTAGAATATATTGGGATGTCTATCACAGTCTATGGGTCGGAAACCGAGTGTTCAGCGGTCGTAACTCACATGGGCGAGAAAAAGCTATGGATTCAGTTGCACTTGGGCACTTACATGAACTTTTGATCTCGTTTTGATCGAAGGCAAACACACATCAACTCCGGTTGAAATCCAATAAACTGCAGAGGAGACCTGAGAAACCTTATAATACCTCGCAGAAGTATGAAATTGGGAATATGAATGCAGCTGCTGGGTTTTATTGAGGGTAGGTCACTCACGACCGTTGTGCATGGCATGTTCTAACAATCACATTCAGCTACAACGAGCCAATCTACTGACCATGCGCGCCGTTCCAATCTTTTGCGTTCCTGGAAGCAAGACATGTTGCTGTTGGTAACATATTCCGATCTCTTTCAAGCTCGCACGTTATGTTCAATATCGTTTGCAACTTCCTTAGATTCAAATCCTAAGGAGTATCCAATGCATCCCGGTCGTTTCGGGACGCATCCAATGGCCACAACATTCTGCCTCGATTGTTTGGGAAGTCCAGCGAGCAAGACTTTTGTATTCAGGTGTGTTCTATGATCTTATTGACCCGTCTCCTATCCTCTCAGTTTGTCACTGACATCGGTGCATGGATTGATGTTCCGAGCATCAGTCACGTCAACCTTCTCAAGTAGCCGGCTCAAGTCAGGCATATACGGCAAGAGTTACCTATACTTTGGTGGCACGGTATTCCGTATTTGACTCAGGTATGTGGATTTCTGTCAATTTCACTGAAGGCACTCTCCCAAAAACTCAATTTGGTCTGCGATACTTGTTCTTTACCAGATCCTTGTCAATTTACCGACTTTGAACCCCTGCTCTGACATCTCGGAAGAAGACTTTCTGATTTGGTGGTGACCATTTCTGCGAGTTTCCGTGAGAGTACTGTACTAACCTCCGATCTCGGGTAAACCCCATAGTCTGATGCTCACAAACACAACAACTCGGCGAGGATTGGGTATTACGTTTGGCCCGAATTTGGAAATTGTGGGTCAGCCAATCCCTTAATTTCTCCCAACTAGTATTCATTCATCGCATTCTCTCTGAATCCCTCGTTCCTACTGTATCATATTCCTGAAACCGGATCGGTGACATCAGCTTTCCTCGTTTTCTTTCCGTTCATCCACCGTACCTCAGTTAGTCGAAGAGACACTGTCAACAAGCCACAAATTCGCCGTTTCCTCGCTTACCAGGCAAGGTTTGATAATCCTAAACTGTTGTGTTGTCATCCTGTTCTGTTTTCATATTGTGAGTTTTTTTTTTCCAAAACCATCTCATTTCACACCGTGGCAACTTGTGAACAGCGAAAACGATGATTCATTCAGGCTCTGCGTGGACATTTCCCTACCTAAAACGGGAAACACTCGCGAGATCTAATGTCTCCGTACACATACTACAGGGTGCGTGGTTCCTTCCGAGTGATTCCCAAATCTTCCAATGCCTCGAGCTCTTGTAGAAATCCAGCTTAGACTAGCATTCGGCCACGCAAAACCAGATCAATTCAAGCCATTCCAGTGCGATGCCATACATGTCAGTAAGGATTTTATTTGTGACTCAAAGGTGGCCATACAACCAGAATAATACAAGGCCTAAAATGAGTGAGTGCGCGGACACGGAATTTGATGTGCACACATATTTTACTCAACACCTTCGCCTCTGCTCACCCGTTGTGTTTGCCTAGGATTCATTTTCTCAACACAGTTTCCTGCTCCATCCGAGCCAAGTGCACAAGCACCATAGTTGAATTTTGAGGTGCACATGTTTTGGCTGACACTCCACAATTCCGAGTCAACCCACATTTTATGGTGTTGTCGACTGCGTGGCATTCCAGATTCTCAGTGAGTGATGCTGTTCAACAGAACACAAGCTCGTTGGTCTCTAGAGACAAGCAATTTATTGACTTCAAACGTAGGGCTGAACTGATTGACAAAGCAGGTCTCGTTTAATCAAACTGGACATCTTTCCTGTCATGCTTCCTGGAGTAATATGGGAGCAGTGGGGTGAACTGTTTAACGAAACACCTGTTTAACATAGCACACTTTCAACCAGAATCCTCTGCCTCTGTTCTGCAGGGACAGAAATGATGTATATAGGTACGGTGAGGTGAATGGATTAACAGAACAGCTGTTTAACAGCCTCCTTTCATTACCACATACAAAGTGCTGCTGAGTGATTAATCAGGCAGTGAATAAACCAGATTATGCGTTGAGACGTGAATTGATTAATCAAACTTCATAGATTCTTCAAAACTAAAGTGTACAATATGGGTCAGATATTTATATAGACACAGGATATCTCAAATGTGTTACTAGAATTGACCCGGTGGAAATTGTACCGCCGTTGAAGCCAACCATCTGATGTGTTCGGGATCTTCCGAAGCCTTGCGTACACCTCGCCTGCACCGCCACGACCTGAAGTCGAACTCTGCGAAATGTATCGCGGATTTCCGTAACAGCAATATAGCTCAAACATAGTGCCAAACCTATTAAGTGAAACCTCTGCAACTCTCAAATATTTTATGAGAGCCGTGGTTGAATGGTAGATACCACGAGCTTGAATTTAAAAAACAACACAACACTCACCCTACAAATAAGTCATGATGCTCAACACAGAGCTATACAAAGCAATACTAAATGGATCGGTATGTGTACAATATTTATGACTGCTAGAAGGTGTGACACGGTGGAGGCTAGGAAACAAAGAGATCAAAATATAAATAGACTAGCCGGATTCGAACCAGCATCCTCTTGGTGGATGATATAATCACTAAATCTATTAGATTAGGCTCTTAAAAAGACTACAAAAATCTAATGAAAACAGCCACTATCTCATTACATCCTCAGGACGCACTGATAAAAGTTTCACAAACTCAAAAACCTGGTTCCGTTGATGAAAAGAACAAGTACATAAAGTACTCGTAACACCCTGGGCGGTAGGACCCAGCCAACCAGCCTCACAGGCAACAATATTATCTGCCCTCCATGCCAGGGTCCAGCCAATGGGTACAATGGTTTTGGCCAGTTGAGATAATAATAACAGATTCACTAGATGACAGGGCTTAGCATCTGGGTATTGGCTGTTGGGGATAATATTATTACAAGGTCCAGATGATAGGATTTGGCTGACCTGCCCTTGTACAGACAATAATGTTATTTGTCTTGAAGGCCAGGGCTTGGCCTATGGGTGAGGATATCTCAGCCAATCACTCCCTCTACAATATTATTCACCTCAGAGGCCAGGGCTCAGCTGCCCATTTGATCGGCATGATCAAATCACAAACACCTTACATGGCAGGCTCGGTTGACCCATCCTTGGACTGAGAATAATAGTATCTGCCTTAGACATTAGGGGCAGTCAGAGTAGGTGATTCTCGCCGATTCTGACGCCGATTCTGAAGCTGATTCTGAAGAAAATTCTCGAATTATTAAATCGTGGGAGAATCGTCCAATAATCAGAATCGGCCAGAATTGTCGAAGCAACTCTGGAGCCGCTTCGATGATGATTTCCACCTGATTCTGATTCTTGTTCACTTTGATCCCAAGTAGACTACCAAGTTTTTGTGACCCTCATGAGCTGCTGACAAATTCCATTTGATTTTTTTTCTTCTGTGTACGCCTCTTCCTGCTCGCCATCAATACCAAGCATCATATTTCGTCCTCGACCGGCCTGTTATGTCCAAGAGGGCGGCTACCACTTCGGAGAAGGCCATTGCAGTCGCCGCCATCGCCACTGCTGAGGCGCTCGAAGACAGTCAAGTCGTAAAAAGGCCTCGAGGACGTCCCAAGGGCTCTGGCAAGCAAAAAAAAGCAGGAAGAGCCTGAGCCTATTCAAGCCACTGTACCAAAGGCCAAACCACCTGCCCTGACGGCCGCTGCGGATATAGATGACATAGAGTGCGTACAGGACTCGGAGGCCTTGCTCAAATATCTTCATGCTGATTGACCGCTATCTTTAGGTGGACAGAAGAGCTCACTTGGACCTTGGTCACCAGGATCCAGGACAGCGACAACATTCGTGAAGGCCTTTTGTTGGTGTCAAGACCTCGAAGCTGCTCAAGATGAAGCCGAAGACGCACTGGTAGTACGAGCTTGTAAAGACTTGCTTTGAAGACCACCCGCAGTATAAAGATTTTGTTGCCGCCACCACAACTGCTCAAAAAGGGCTTTGGACTACGAAGATAAAAAACAGAATTGCGGCGTGAGTTCTTCATCGTAACGTTCGTCACGAATGAGCTGATACATTGTCCCTACTTTGGTGACCAAGGCTAAAGCTAATATGACGGTGATGGGTGAGACAGGAGCCGTGGTGGGGAGCGCAGAAGAGATTTATGGCGGGACGGCCCTGGGGACCAAGTGGGGTGAGTTGTAGGATCCCATTTGCGATGAGGTTATACTGATAATCTTGTAGATGAAATCCGAGCCGAGTCCCCTTGGTTCTTCGAGATGTGCCAGCTGATTGTGTCAAGACCAAACCTGCAGCCAGTGGGCTTGGGAAATAACGACACTGATGTCGATTCATCCACCCTTCTTCCCACCAACAACGACAACGGGGATGATGCATCAAGCACTTGACACACAGTCAGATCTGTACCGGGAGATCAGCTCAGACAACAGCAAAGATGACCCACCCCGTGCTCTGGCCGCCACCAGCAATGACGACGACCTCCCTCCTGCTCCCACCCTTGCCTCGGTTAAGCCAAAGCACTCCGACTCCGAGGACGATGCAAAGTTGCGCACCACCTGTGCCACCGCCCCCGCAAAGAAGAAGACCAAGCCGCGGCCATCGATGTCTGCCCCAGCTGCTGCCGCACCCGTACCTGCAGCACCGGCCAAGAAAGGCACAAAAGCCAAGGATCGCTTCGAGGCTACCGTGCTCACAGAGGAAGAGACAGCACAGAAGCTCCTGGGTCTGAAGCGAGAGAAGTTTCAGGGCCAGAAGGAGGTTCAGCTGGCGAAGATTCGCACGGAGGTGGAGTGTCATGAATCGCCCGGGTTCTACTTTTTCGCGCGACGCGTCTGTATGGATACAGACGCGTCTTAGCGGCACAGGACTCTCATGACGCCACCACGTGACTTTCTCACGGTTGAAACCCGGCCCCGGATTCTAAAGCTACAGACTCGGGGAGTCTGCACCACGGGATACAGAAGACGTTAGGGACTAGGAACCCGTACAGGCAGATCCTAGTCCCCGGATGCACCAAGGGCTGACATAGAAGCGTACACGAAGTACAGGAGTGGTTGCAAACCCAATCGGGGTTTGAACCACTGGATACGATGACATTTAAGACTAGGAAACCCGAACGTTGGGTCTCCTAGGTCCACCGAGGCCACGGAAACCAACACAGAGGAGTCCAGGAGCATCAGCATTAATGCTCCTTAATGCTATGGTGCAGGAACTGATTGCAATTGACCGCGATCGCTTTAATTTATTAGAAGCCTATATAAGCACGGTAGAATGTCCATGTACAGTAGATTTTACCTCGTCTAATCTCAGGCTTCTACCTTGGCTTGACATAGGCATTGTCTCCATCCTGCCCCGCTTCCTCCACATCGTACTACAGGTTGTATCCACGCCCCGGGTTGTATACCTGAGTTGATATCACACCCTCTTTGACTTGTTCCGGGTTCCGCCTCGCATCCCGACCTACGAAATACGACCTCCTAGGGAGGATGCTGTACAACTGGTCCTACTGCTCAGGGAACACACGAGCTACTAGCGTCTATTGGGTTTATCCTGGTTGGGGTTCTCATCGGGTTACTCGCTGTTTAGCCGACCCAGAGGCTGTTACTGACACGGAGCTGTGATTGGCTCAGGGGACTGCCAGGGCAGAGGTGAAGAAGGCTGAAAAAGAAAGGAAGATGGATTTGGTGCACCTCAGAATCCAGCAGGAGCACAAGTTTCGTATGGCCCAGTTACAGGCTCATGCCGGGCTGAGCTTGATGTCATTCTCGGGAAGCGCCACATCGTCTTCTTCTCGCAATAACAGCCCTTTCGGGTTCTTCAACAGAGTGCCAGCGCTGCCCAGGCCATCGGATGATTCTGATCTGTACAAGCACTATTAAAAGTAGACAGTGGACACTCGTATTCACACATGTAGTACAAAATTGGCGGTAGATATACATGACATAAATCTATCTGCCTTTGTACTAGACCCCCCAAACTTCAGCCCGTCTCGCAGCCTGACGCTGTCTCCGCCGATCTGTAGCTCACATCAGCTTGGCCTTAAGAGCCTCACGAAACCGCTTGCCCTCGGTATTACGCCCCCACATCACCTTATAGGCTCAGATTAACTAGTTAAAGCCTGGCTGTAGACCACGGGCTTAATGTGTTATTTCTGGGGAAGCATAACAGGTTATTTCTGGGGACCTCCGGCACTTCTGTTTGCCAGTAGGCATCATCCTGGCTTTGCATGGCTTTCCCCGGCATTGCTTGGGCATCATAGGCAAGGCTTATCCTAGGCAAAAATGATAATTTTCATTTAAAATAACACAAAGATGGTTATATTTCAATCACAATACCTCAATTGATGGCCATCTGTATTGGGTGGGGATTGATGGTGCCGGCTTTTGCCTTGAAAGTGATGGCCATCAATATTGGGTGAGGATTGATTGTCCCGGCTTTTGCCTTGAAAGTGATGGCTATCCTGATATCAGAAATGTGATTGATGGTCCCAGTTTTTCCTTTGAAAGTGATGGCTGTCCATATTGGGTGCCTTAGGAGGGATGGCCGCCTGTATTGGGGCTGTAATTGATCCCTGGATGCTTTAAATACGAATTTTGGTTCAAAAAGCGCCACGTCTCGGAAAGTATTTTGCATTTTGCGGGCCAACCAGCCCACCAATTAGAAAATGGTATATATAAATCTGGTAGCCCTCAATGAGCTCTACAACATGGGTACAGGGATCAATGGTTTCGGGCATAAATTTCCTTTTTTGGACACTAACGCTTTCCGCCCAAAAAGGAAATTCTTCACATCAGCTCTTCCCTGGCTCATAATTCAACCGTTTTCGATGATCTAACCGCATAGGTACATTGTTCTATGTTCTTTGAAGTCAACTGAGGTACAGTGGAGTCCATTACAGTGCAATAATTAGGTGAAAAAAGCGAATAAATGACAAATTGTATGCTGGCCATAATATCTTGGGGATACACCAATATACAGAGGTCCTGGATATACTACCTTGTTCCTTTAGACTACAGAACCACCTTTAATGCGATATCCCATGATCTGATGATGGAAAACATCGCATTTTGACCATACATGGAAATTATGTTTTTGCTCCATAATGCACTCCTCCATCGTGTGGGGCATTGTAAAACACACCATTTGGACTTAGGTCATCTATATGTGTTGGAAAAGTGAGGCATGCACACTCAGAACAGGTGATATCCCATTATTTGGGGTGATCTGGTTTTATGATCTTGTTTACCCTACCAAGCATGTCACATGGCCATAGATGATGCTTTGAACGCTCCCACTAGGTCTACCAAGCTCTATGAACAGTTCTGAGCAAGAATTTCGGCCAATATATGGCTATAAAAGCTCAGAATGTCAAATGACAGATTTTGCTTATTTCATGAACAGGGCACTATGTAGACCAGATAGTGCGAAATCGACACCAGAACTGAGATCAGGCAGTCTGAATACCCCAGATTATACTTTTTTTCGAGAGATTTGGTCAAGATCTGACCAGATGGTGTCTTGAATCAGAGCCAGAGTAAAGACCAAAAGTTGCTCTCAAACTCAGATCCTCGGAAACAAAACTCGGTCACAACTTCCTCAAAACTCTTGAAAAAAGGCATAATCTGAGGTATTCACACTGCCTGATCTCAGTCCTGGTATTTATTTCGCAGTATCTGGTCTACATGGTGCCCTATTCATGAAATGAGCAAAATCTGTCATTCAACATTTAGAACTTTTATTGCCATATATTGGCCGGAAAATTGGCTCAGAATTATTCATATAGCTCAGATAACCTAGTGGGAGCTTTCAGAGCCTTGCATATGATGCTGTGACGTGCTGAATATGGTAAACAAGATCATAAAACCAGATCACCCCAAATAATGGGATATCACCTGTTCTGAGTGTGCATGCCTCACTTTTCCAACACATATAGATGACCTAAGTCCAAATGGTGTGTTTTACAATGCCCCACACGATGGAGGAGTGCATTATGGAGCAAAAACATAATTTCCATGTATGGTCAAAATGCGATGTTTTCCATCATCAGATCATGGGATATCGCATTAAAGGTGGTTCTGTAGTCTAAAGGAACAAGGTAGTATATCCAGGACCTCTGTATATTGGTGTATCCCCAAGATATTATGGCCAGCATACAATTTGTCATTTATTCGCTTTTTTCACCTAATTATTGCACTGTAATGGACTCCACTGTACCTCAGTTGACTTCAAAGAACATAGAACAATGTACCTATGCGGTTAGATCATCGAAAACGATTGAATTATGAGCCAGGGAAGAGCTGATGTGAAGAATTTCCTTTTTGGGCGGAAAGCGTTAGTGTCCAAAAAAGGAAATTTATGCCCGAAACCATTGATCCCTGTACCCATGTTGTAGAGCTCATTGAGGCCTACCAGATTTATATATACCATTTTCTAATTGGTGGGCTGGTTGGCCTGCAAAATGCAAATACTTTCCGAGATGCGGCGCTTTTTGAACCAAAATTTGTATTTAAAGCATCCAGGGATCAATTACAGCCCCAATACAGGTGGCCATCCCTCCTAAGGCACCCAATACGGACAGCCATCACTTTCAAAGGAAAAACTGGGACCATCAATCACATTTCTAATATCAGGACAGCCATCACTTTCAAGGCAAAAGCTGGGACCATCAATCCTCACCCAATATTGATGGCCATCACTTTCAAGGCAACCGCCGGGACCATCAATCCCCAGCCAATATGGATAGCCATCAATTTAGGTATTTTAATTGAAATACAGTTTAATTGGTATTAAAAGCATTAGTTGTTTGTGGCTGTGGCAGTCTGCCGGAGTGGCCTCAATGCCGTGGCAAGCCACTGGCACGAGTTGTGGCTGTGTGGCAAGACCCCAGAAATAACGCATTAAGCCCTTAGTCTACAGCCAGGCTTTAACTGGTTAATCTGACCATATGAGCTGCCCACATCTCGCCAGCTGCTGCATCCGCACCCGCACCACCGTCACCTTCGTCATCTGTCGAGGATAATCCCTCAGCGATGAAGGGGTCGAGGTCGTCTGAGTCCGTATCTTCCTCGTGTTCCGCCTCTTCACAGTTCATTGCAAATGCGTGTATCCCGACACATGTGGAAACCCAGTACGTCGCAATCTTGTGGCTGTTTTGGCTTGCGATGTTGACATGTAGATGCTTGAGAGAGTGGAAGCAGCCCTTCAAGAAACCTATCATATGCTCAGATTGAATGCGAAGCATCGAGACACAGTTATTGAATGTCTCGTTGTCGGGAAGGAGGCTGGCGGGCTTCTTGTACGGCACTGTCAGCCAGTCGTCAATCTGGTAAGGTTTAATAATGACAGTGTTCGTACAGAAGGAAAGTAAACACACCATATACGCGGAGTCAGCCCAAATCCATTCCCCATTTTGAAAAATCTCCGCATGTTCTCGAAAACTCCGTGTATCCTTAAAGGCCAGCGAGTCGTGCGTACTGCCGGTGTGCCCGTAGCTGAAATCGATTATTTTGAGGTTGGGCAGATTTATGACCTGTTGTTTGTGTTAGCGAGCCAGGAATATTTCACTGTCAGATACATACTTGAAAATTCAATGAGTAGTTACACTTCCGGTCAAAATAACTCTCCCCGTACCAAGTTGGGTGTTCGTTGAGGGGTATTAGAGTGCCATCGACGAAACACCAGCCATTCCTTCATGCCTCGCAAGAGTGGCGCTGTACCCATCACTTCACATCCTCCTTTTCCCTCGTGGTGGGCATACAAACTGCGGCCTGCATAAAGCCAGGGCGGAGCACTGCAGTCATCATGCGGCGCTCAATAAGGTGGACTGTGCCCTTCCCCATGCCAGCCCAATTGGCTACAGCTTGAATGCTTGCCGCATTTCCATCGTGGCCAAAGCGGTAGAGCGCTACCGCGACCTGCTGATCCGCTGGAAGCTGTGGATGATTGGAATTATTGAAGAAGACAAGATCCAGCTCCAGGGCAGCGACAAGTTTATCGAAGGTGACAGGGCTGACACGGAGCTGTTGCCAGAAGTGGTCTGTGCAAGTAGCTTTCAGCACGGTAAGAGTATGGTAGAGGTGGGAGGGGCTGCGTGGCAGATTGTCGCGAGGCTCCTCATAGTGCTGCTTATACATTGTCTCCACCTCCTCCCGAACCCATTGACGCAGTCGTGGCCACCGGTTCATGTTGTCTGACTCGTTGCTCGAGTCCTCACTTTCTTCATCATCCCCTTCAGCACCAGAAGACCAATCCCAGTCAAGCTCCAATGACCCAGAATGTGAGGAATCAGAGCCGACCGAGAAAAGGTCTGGCATGTCCCGCTCCGATGACGAGCTAGAGGAGTCCACCGTGTCATCCGAATCCGTGATGGAAAATTCACCGTCAACGAGCATATCCCCCATGAAGCGCCAGTTTGGACCCAAGATGTCGCTCCATTCCGATCCAGAGTCGCGGGCTGTCGTGTCGGCGTCGGTGGAACTGGTGTTGGAGGAACTGGTGTTGGAGCTAGGAGTGTCCGAGTCGCTGGACAGCACACCAAAGTCGACGCCAAAGTTGATAGGTGCCCGAGGAAGTGTGTTTGCTCGACGAGCTCGGGCCGCTGTGCGTTGACGTAAAAGTGCGCGCCGCTGCCGCCCCTTGTGGTTGCGGATGTAGTATCTTAAAACAGCTTCTGCACGGGTGGTGCATCGTGTAGCAAGAGGCATTGGAAGAGACTTAGAGCATAGCCACCCATATTGGCCGGCAATTAAATTCATTATTTGAGACTACGAGTGTGGAAATGAAGCCTTACTTGCTTACCCAGAATCGCCTTGGGAATCGGGACGGTCAGAATTGACCCGATTCTGAGGCGATTCTCACCCGATTCTGATGTTAAATAAAATCAAGAATTGACTCAGAATCAGTGTCAGAATCGGTGTCAGAATTGGCGAGAATCGCCTACTCTGACTGCCCCTATTAGGGTTGGCAAGTCGGTGGAAACATTATCCCTGGCCAATGTGTGCAGAAAAATATGTGCAAAAAACAAAAGCCCACTGGTGGACTTGAACAGAGAACCTCTCAATCCCAAGCATAGCAGTGGTGAAATAACCACTACACCACATGGATAGCAAAGGGTGCACCATCCATTGCCCTGTGTGATAACACCATGACATAATTCCTTTTCCCAAGTCACAGAACACATTAACATAACTTTTGCCGCTCAAACAGAAAAATGTCGTTGAATTTAGTCCAAATTTCAATCTGCATCAGACTGTATATTATGCCAATCACGGTCTCAGATAAGACTGATAAACTACACTGATAGAGTCCCTTTCAGAACACATTTTTTCTCTGATCACTGGTTGGGAGATTCAAATTTTTCAGCACAATTTACGGTGAAAAATGTCATTTGTTTTTCAGACATTTTTCAGTGAAAAAATGGTGAAATTTTCAAGGCTTTTTCATCACTTTTCCAGTTTAAGGTGAAAAACTTGAAAGAAAGTTGAAAAGGGGTAAAAAAGGTTTGAAAATTTCACCATTTTTTTCAGTCAAAAATGTCTGAAAAACAATCAACATTTTTCACCATAAATTGTGCTGAAAAATTTGAATCTCCCAACCAGTGGATGGCTGCGGAAACAAACAAAGCAAATGTGGGATGCATTGAGCAAGAGTGAAGTCTAGCAGCCTTGACATTCAACTGTGGCGAGATTATGGGCGCTTTCTATTACTCATATTAGACACAGAATTCGTATCTAATGAGCAAGAGTGAAGTTTAGCAGCCTTGACATTTGACTGCAGCAAGATTCTGGGTGCTTTCTGCAACTCATGTTAGACACACAATTCGCATCTGACCCAGATTTCTTACATGGACTTTACCCTGGTGATGAGCTTGAAAGCAGAAGTGAAGTCCCTGAGTATAGTTCCCCATTCACCAAGCTGCTTATTGTCTTTGGAGGAGAAGCTCATCCGCCACCACTTCATCCTAAGCACAACACAGACCATTCCTCCTCGCCCATGCCGACACCACTCTGCATCAAGGATACTATCCAGATTTTCCTCCGACTGAGCTGTCTTGACTGTGGCCTGGATTGTGCTCGAGATATGTTTCATCTCCTCCTAGTTAGTTTCATGCTCTGCAGAAGGATTGCCATCTGGATTAGCTGCCTTTGACCAGATCTGTAGTGCCTCGGGAGAAATGTCGGTGGCATGTGGCTAGGGGGGCTTGCCACTATGAGACAGCATGGAATCTACCATGACATAAGTTTCCACAAAGCTCTTCCAATCTTTGCCAAGGGATTTGATATCTTCCTCGGAAAAGCCAACTTCGAGGCAGACCTTGTGCCAGCCATTCTCAATAAAGTGGGAGATGGTTTGACTAACACCAAATTTGAGGCCCTTCTTGGTTTGAGTGAGCATAGTTCGAATGGTGTCCTCGACCTTCACCAGATCCGCTATTTCGAAGGGAACAGAGGCGAGGGGTGAATCTGGATCCGCATTGGCACATTCTTTGGCACCACATTAAGCTAGCCCCACAGTGAGGAGAATCTCTGCAGCCCATCCCTGCAAGATGTCGGTAGAAATATGGGGATTGGATCCCATCCATTCAACAACCGGATTCAAGTTGGAAAGATAACCAGGAGTGGTCTCGCCAAAGAACTTTGGCCCCAAGTCAGCATCATTTGTATCCCAGGAAAGTCAAGCCGGATTATGGGCTTTGCGCCCAGCGGCAGAGCCTGCCTGATGAGTAAAGTCAGAGTTTTAATCAAACAGTGCCTGCAGTCCACAATTGCCCTAGAGTCTAGGGCCCCTACCTATGATTAATCCCTAGTGTTTAGGGTCCCCCTGAGTCAGCCAATTTTAACGGCTGAGGCATAGACTCTAGGGCAATAATAATATTCTGGCCAGCCAGATATAATATTATTTTCCTATGAGGCTAGGGCTGGGCCCATGGTAAAAGTAAGAGGATAGATATGGGCCATTATGGAAAATTAATGTACCAAAAGACCTCTGGCTGGCTGGCCATAATATTCTTTTACCCAGCCAGCAGGGTTTGGCCAACCATATCATATAGGGTATAATATTATACTCCCTACTGGCATGGGAACGACCAATGATCAGAGGAATATTTGAGACCAAGGAAGGTAGGGCTCGGCCGCACGAGGTGCATACAGACCACAATATTATTCACCCTGGAACCCAGGGTTTGACAGATAGGTACAAGAATATTTTAAGCCCAGTACTCTTGGGATTGGCCAGTGGGGAGATGAATATTAGACACTCTAGATGTTAGGACTTGGCTGACCTACCATATTATTTGCCCTAGATGCTGGGGTCTGGCTGACAGGTATAATAATATTTTAAGCCCAGTACTCTTGGGATTGGCCAGTGGGGACATGAATATTAGACACCTTAGACAGTAGGAATCAGCCGACCTACCTTTCTGCAGACAATAATACTATTTGCCCTAGATACTGGGGTCTAGCTGACGGGTGTACTAATATTTTATGCCCAGGTGACTTGGCACTGGCTGGTGGGGACAAGAATATTAGACACCCTGGACGGTAGGAATCGGCCGACCTACCTTTCGACAGATAATGATATTATTTGCCCTAGATACTGGGGTATGGCTAAACAGGTGTAATAATATTTTATGCCCAGGTTACTTGGCACCAGCTGGCAGGGAGAAGAATATTAGACACCCTAGATTGTAGGACTCAGCCAACCTACCTTTTCACAGACAATAATATAATTTGCCCTAGATGCTGGGGTCTGGCTGACAGGTGTAATGATATTTAAGCCCAGTACTCTTGGGATTGGCCAGACTCCCTAAGCTATGGGACTTGGCTGACCTACCTTTCTGCAGACAATAATATTATTTGCCCTAGATGCTGGAGTCTGGCCGACAGGTGTAATAATATTCTATGCCCAGGCCACTTGGCACAGGCTGGTGGAGAGAGGAATATTAGACACCCTGGACAGTAGGAGTTGGCCGACCTACCTTTTCACAGACAATAATATTGATTGCTCTAGATGCTGGGGTCTGGCCAACAGGTGTAATAATATTTTATGCCCAGGTGACTTGGCACCCGCTGGTGGGGAGAAGAATATTAGACACCCCAGATGGTAGGACTCGACTGAGGTACCTTCCAACAGACAATAATGTTATTCACCCTAGATGTTGGGGTCGGATGGATGTAATAATATTTTATGCCCAGGTCACTTGGTATCAGCTGGTCCTGATCATGATATTACACACCCTAGAGCACAGGGCTCAGCTAACTGATCCCTACATAATATTAAGCACCCTAGACAGTGTGATAAGGACCACGGTGTCGGTATCGAAAGATATGTGATTTGAATTTGACTACGTTCGTCCTCTAGAGGGGAAGGTATAGTCAAATGATAGAGCAGAAGGTCAGTGCGCGAATCGGCCTTGTATGAGCGGTAGGTGTGTGTGTGTGTGTATATGTGTGTGTGTGGTGTGTGTATGTGTGTGTGTGTGTAGTGTGTGTATGTGTGTGTGTGGTGTGTGTATGTGTATGTATATGTATGTGTATATGTGAGTGTGAACAGTTATTCGTGGAGACTGCTCGTCTCCTAGGTGTGAACGGGTGTGGCGGACCTGTTGTCAGTGAAAACGGTGTAGAAGATGTAAATTCCTAGACCTGGTTCCCCGTACGAGTGTACTGGAACCCTAAATGTGTTGCCCTATCTGCCTTCCTTCGTGTGCTCTTCCCCTTAGAACCAGCGCTGGAGATGCGATGTATGTCCCACAGATGATGGCACCAACGTTGTTCGGTTGACAGTGAGATGGTTGGTCTCGTTGGCTACGGACAACAATTTTGTATGTGATGGCTTCTCTCTGGGCCTGTTTTCTACAGAGCGAGGCTCGCGAGAACGGTGATCCTAATCGAGGAAGCCTGGGATTGTGACACCAGGTCCGGTGAGGAGGGACCCTGCTGATGGAGGTGTGGGAGGTGAGACACCGATGAACGAGCAAATGTAAGATGTGTGGCCTGCCTCCAGCAGTGGGCGAGGAGGAGGGTGCACAAGAGGTACGAGGTCGGGGAAGGCTGGGAGTACCCCTTTAGATCGAGTGAGAGTGGTACAGAAAGTGGGGGAAAATGCCCTGAAAGCTACTTCTGCAGGCTGGAAGGTACTGACTACTCCTACTAAATGCGCTCCCTTTTATACCTCCTCGACGACTTCCCACATTTCCAGAGGTGCTATGCGGGCCGCAGGTGTTTCCAGGGGGCAGGGGACGTCATGAGGCATTTTGAGGTGCATATATGGCAGGAGAACGGGTTGCCTCTACTGAGGAGACCAATTGTCTCTGGGTGTACGCAATGCGCAGCGAGGCCAAACGACCTCAGAATACATCTGGAGCTCCAGGCATGGCCTGGTAGTTGCATCGGTGGGTGCTCGGGTGCTCAGGAAGGGGGAGAGACGGACGGTCTCCCTCGGCTAGTCAATGCGTCGTGTGAAGTGGGGGATGGGCTGTGTCGGGATATCCTCTGCCTCATCCGATGGGTCAGTGTCAGGCACACTGTAGGTCCGTCTGGTGCCAGAGATCGTCCGGGAACGGAAAAGAGGTCCACGCGCCATGGGAGGGGACTGGTCGTATCCTGTTGCTGGGTGCCGAGTAGTGGCAAACACAATCCGTGGGGTATGGGGGAGCACCGGTCTCGTCCTTTGGAGATGCGTATGCGGAGGGTAGGGCGTTGAGAGTCCCAGATTGTGGGGTACGGGTTGCATCCATGTGGCGATGGTGCAGGAGCGAGCTCGAATGGCGGGGGGAGATGATGTGAATGTGGGGAGAGTGTTGGTCTCGCTCGGAAGCTGCTTCCGGTAACATGGAATCCTGTTTAGGAAGATTCTTCCGTCGCATACGTCCGAGCTTGTCCCGTTACTCGTGCAAATGGTTTGCAGGGGCCATGAGGCGACGAGTGGTGCGTAGCACACTCGGAGACCTCTCACCTCCCACATAGTTTTAATATCGACTGGCGGGGTCGATGTTATAAAAGAGCGCCAGAGGCACTCCTTGTTAACAAAACCACCTTCGAAATGGACTGCGCCGCATCCCATCGTTTCACCGCTACAAATGTTCCTGGCCGTCAAGTCGTTTCTTCATCCCCAATGGTGGTCTCGCCGACCTCCTCCTCAACAATATTTGACTGAAGGTGTTCCTGCTGATCCCGCAAATATTTACGGACACCTATGTCGCTGACACCATCCGGTTTCTGATGATGCCCCAGAGGGAAGAACTCCGGTGTTGTGTCTGCGAACTGGTTCACCATGTAGTGAGTACCGGGACGTCAGCGCGCAGGGGGGGTCTAACTCGTGAAGCAGATGTTCGCTGCCAAGATACAACAAAACGAGCTCCGCGTGTCGTATACTGTGCCCGCGATTCCTTCTGAGGCGGCGTGGATGTTCCATGTGATGGAAGTGATACTTGTCGTCATTGGCTTCGACACCGAGGTGAACTGCCCTTCGAAGGCCGATGGATCTCCTGTCTCAGCAGAATCGGAGGGTGCGGTGGCGCAATCGCAGGCAATGTTCTTTCTTAACGGGGTGTTATCCACGTTCTGCGAGAAGATGAAGGCCGGTGAGGCTGTCTTTCTCGACTACCTGGAGTATGACCCTAGCCATTGGGTGTCCAATAATTTCCTCTATCACAGCCGCCCAATGAGCTTCCTTCCAATTCCCATTGATGATAGCCTAGCAGATTCGTTTGAGTATAATGAGGCCATCGCGGAATGGCGTGAGCGTGGGATGGAGGCGACAGTTCCTGGTGTCTGTGTTTTCTGCGACGACTATGGTGCTGCGGCGCATCTGTGCGAGAAGGTGCTGAGACTGACAGTGCGAAACCTGTTGGATGGGGCGGATGTGACGGCTAAGGCAGCTGGTCTCGCGGCCACTGTGAACGTTGTCCATCGCCTCCTCAAACAAGGGCCTACTCATTGCAGCATGCGTGTATTGGCGTCGCAGATCAGCGGAGAGGGGATGCTCGGGGCAATCAACATCGATTTCTTCGTCAAGGAGGAAGAGAGGGCCAGGAGCGAGTCGTTCCATAGTTCACTGCCGGAGCTGGTTACACCGCCACCTTCGAGTGAGTACTGAAGAGGAATTATTGTAGTCGACTAGAGGCGCAAATTAAAATTTCTGTGTTCCACATAATGGGTGTCTCCTGAACCGGAATTGAGAGGAGAGCAAGCTGGTAGGAGCGAGGAATCGGTGGGAGGCAGCAGTCGTTGTTGAGGGGAAGAAAGGAGAGTTGCGTGGACCTGAATTGGGCATGATCAAGATATACTTCCGCTGGTTTCATAAGAGGAGACCAAATATCTCCTCCTCATTTCCCTCTTCGAAACCACCTTCATGCCACGCGAGAGTGTTGCAGTGTACCACCGTCATTTTGAGTGTCTCCTCCTATCGGATGAAGAATTTTGGAACCTGTCCTGGGAGCCTTCAGGCCGTCTCGAAGAGTTCTGCCGTGAAAGGCTGCGCCCGGCTCTCCTGCTAGTTCACCGGTGTACCCTGGAAGGCACCAACCCTCGAGTAATCAGTACGGATATTCCACCCAAAGAGAAGGATGAGCTGCGGCTCGTCCTTCTTCGTCTTGTCGGCACTACCATGAGTGCTGGATTTTATTCGCTTGTTTTCTTCAAAATTTCAGCATAATCATATTGACCATAATTTGGGCAGAGGTTTCTCTCGCATGCGCGCCTTACTCGCAGCGAGAATATGCGGATTCCAGAAATTGCCCGCTGAAATGCTTGCTCAGTGTCTACAACAGCAGTACTAGTTTAATCAGGACCCAACGAGCAGAATGCGAGTTGCTTGTTTAAGGCAAAAACGCAACTACTAACCAAATCCTAACTACTTTCCCCTTGAATGGTTTAGACTGTGCCGCCAAGTACGGGTCTTTTGAACGCTTTAAGAAGGTTCAAGGAGCACAGATAATCCAGCAAAGGTTGCGAGGAACAAGCCTGTTTTAAGAGGTCTAGTCCGAGGTGCAAGGTTTGATTTAGACTATTAGACCTCTTTGAGCAATGCCAAACGAGTGCCTAAGCCAACAAATCGAGTTTAAAAGCTTTAGAAGCTTGAGCCAACAATCCCAATCCTAACAAGGTGCCGTGTTCTCCAAATCCCAAATAATAAGCCTTCCAAGGCTACTGTAGTGCGGTGCCGTGTTCTCAATCCCAATAAGCTCTCTCTAGCTTCTTAACCATTCCCAATGCCAAGATCCCGAGTCGACAATTGATATTGAGTTACTTGTGCAGATGAAACAAAACTTCTTAACGAAGCCAGTCCTGGGTGACAAGTCCCAAATCTCCGTCATTTATCAAGCAATACACAGTAAAGGCTAATGCTCTTAGTGACAGAAAGTTCAGTGCCTATCCATGCCAAAACCTCCTCCTTATATACTGTACAATTACGCTTACAATACGATGATTAGTCTACTGGCTGGTATATGAGTAAGGTGTCCGTAGTTAATCACGTCGTGATAAGGACCACGGTGTCGGTATCGAAGGATATGTGATTCGAATTCGACTATGTTCGTCCTCTAGAGGGAAAGGTACAGTCGAATGATAGAGCGGAAGGTCGGTGCGCGAATCAGCCTTGTATGAGTGATGGGTGTGTGTGTGTGTGTACGGTGGATTGTGGAGACCGTTCGTCTTCTAGGTGCAGACGTGTGCGGCGACCTGTTGTTAGTGAAATCGGTAAAGAAGGTGAGAATGCCTAAACCTGGTTCCCCGTACGAGAGTACTGGAACCCTAAATGCGTTGCCCTGCCTGCTTTCCTTCGTGCGCTCTTCCCCTTAGAACCAGCGCTGGAGATGCGATGTGTGTCGCACAGACGATGACACCGACGTCGTTCGGTTGACGGCGAGACAGTCGGTCTCGTTGGCTATGAACGGCGATTTGTATGTGATGGCTTCTCTCCAGGCCTGTTTTCTACAGAGCGAAGCTCGCGAGAACGGTGATCCTAATTGAGGAAGCCTGGGATTGTGACATCGGGTCCGGTGAGGAGGGACCCTGCTGAAGGAGGTGTGAGAGGTGAGACACCGATGAACGAGCGAATGTAGGATGTGTGGCCTGCCTCCGGCAGTGGGCATGGAGGAGGGTGCACGAGAGGTATGAGGTCGGGGAAGGCTGGGAGTACCCCTTTAGATTGAGTGAGAGTGGTACAGAAAGTGGGGAAAACACCCTGAAAGCTACTTCTGCAGGCCGGAAGGTACTGACTACTCCTACTAAATGCGCTCCCTTTTATACCTCCTTGACGACTTCCCACGTTTCCAGAGGTGCCATGCGGGCCGCAGGTGTTTCCAGGGGGCAGGGGACATCATGAGGCGTTTCGGGGTGCATATACGGCAGGAGAACGAGCACCTCTGCTGAGGAGACCGATCGTCTCTGGGTGCGCGCGAGGCACAGTGAGGCCAAATGGCCTTGGAATACGTCTAGAACTCCAGGCATGGCCTGGTGGTAGCGTCGGCGGGTCCTCGAGTGCTCAGGAAGGGGGAGAGACGGGTTGTCTCCCCTCGGCTAGCTGATGCGTTGTGTGAAGTGGGGGACGGGCTGTGTCGGGATATCCTCTGCCTCGTTCGATGAGTCGGTGTCTGGCACGCAGTAGGTCCGTCCGGTGTGAGAGAGCGTCGGTGAACGGAGACGTGGATGACAGGGGAGCGGTCGTATCCTGTTGGTGGACGCCGAGTAACGACGAACGCAGTCTGTGTGGTATGGGAAGCACCGGGTTGTTGGAGATGTCGTGCTTTGTGGGAGAGTCCCGGGTCGTGGGGAACGGTCGTAGCGATTGTACAGGAGCGAGGTCGAATGGCGGGGAAGACGATGCGGATGGTGGGGAGAACGTTGGTCTCGCTCGGAAGCTGCTTCCGGTAACGTGGAATCCCGTTTAGGAAGATCCGTCGCGTACGTGCGAGCTCGTCCTGTTACTCGTGCAGATGGTTCGCAGGGGCCATGAGGCGACGAGCGGTGCGTAGCACGCTCGGAGACCTCACACCTCCCACATAGTTTTAATATTGACCGGCGGGTTCGATGTTATAAAAGAGCGCCAGAGGCGCTTCTTGTTAACCAAACGTCCTTCGGTATGGACTGCGCCGCATCCCGTCGTTTCACTGCTACAAACGTTTCCTGGCCGTCAAGTCGATTCTTCATCCCCGATGGTGGTCTCGCCGACTTCCTCCTCAACAATATTCGACTGAAGGTGTTCCTGCTGATCCCGCAAATATTCACGGACGCGTATGTCGCCGACACTGTCCGGTTTCTGATAACACCTCAGAGGGAGGAACTCCGCTGTCGTGTCCGCGAACTAGTTCGCCATGTAGTGAGTATCGGAGCGGTGGCTGACTCGTCAAGCAGGTGTTCGCCGCCAAGATACGACAAAATGAGCTCCGAGTGTCGTACACTGTTCCCGCGATTCCCTCCGAGGTGGCGTGGATGTTCCATGTAATGCAAGTGATTCTCGTCATGGTTGGCTTCGACACCGAGACGAACTGTTCTTCGAAGGCCAACAGATCTCCTGTGTCGGCGGAATCGGAGGGCGCAGCGGCGCAATCGCAGGCGACGTTCTTCCTCAATGGGGTGCTATCCACGTTCTGCGAGAAGATGAAAGCCGGCGAGGCCGTCTTTCTCGACTACCCGGAGTATGATCCTAGCCATTGGGTGTCCAATAATTTCGCCTATTGCAGCCGCCCGACGAGCTTCCTTCCTATCCCTGTCGACGATAGCCTAGCGGATTTGTTCAAGTATAACGAGGCCATCGCGCAGTGGCACGAGCGCGGGATGGAGGTGGCGGTTCCTGGTGTCTGCGTTTTCTGCGACGACCATGGTGCTGCAGCGCATCCGTGCGAGAAGGCGCCAAGACTGACGGTGCGGAACCTGTTGGACAAAGCGGATGCGGCGGCAAAGGCGGCTGGTCTCGCGGCTACGGTAAACATTGTCCATCGGCTCCTCAAACGAGGGCCTACTCGTTGCAGTGTTCGTGTATTGGCGTCGCAGATCAGCGGAGAGGGAATGCCCGGGGCTATCGACGTTGACTTCTTTGTCAAGGAGGAGGAGCGGGCTAGGAGCGAGTCGTCACATAGTTCGATGCCAGAGCTGGTTACTCCGCCGCCTTCGAGCGAAGGCTGAAGAGGAATTATCGTAGTCGAGTAGAGGCGCAATTTAAAATATCTGTGTTCCACATAACGGGTGTCTCCCGAACCGGAATTGAGAGGAGAGCAGCTTGGTAGGAGCGAGGAATCGGCGGGAGGCAGCGGTCGTTGTTGAAGGGAAGAAAGCAGGGTCGCGTGGACCTGAATCGGGCGTGATCGAGATATACTTCCGCTGGTTTCACAAGAGGAGACCAAATATCTCCTCATCATTCCCCTCTTTGAAAGCACCCCTTCATGCCGCGTGAGAGCGTCGCAGCGTACCGCCGCCATTTCGAGCGTCTCCTCCTGTCGGATGAGGAATTTCAGAACCTGTCCTGGGAGCCTTCAGGCCGTCTCGAGGAATTCTGTTGTGAAAGGCTGCCTCCGGCTCTTCTACTAGTCCACCGGTGCACCCTGGAAGGCACCGACCCTCGTGTAGTCAGTACGGATATTCCACCCGAAGAGAAGGATGAGCTGCGGCTCATTCTTCTTCGTCTCGTCGGCACTACCGTGAGTGCTGGATTTTCTTCAATGGTTTTCTTCGAATTTTCGGCATAATCATATTGACCATAATTCAGGCAGAGGTTTCTCTCGCGTGCGTGTCTTACTCGCAGCGAGAATATGCGCATCCCGGAGCTCACCCGCCACGTTCCCGCAGCGCAGATTACTGCTGCCATGAAAAAGTACCGGGTGCCCGGGGAGACCGCCGATCTCTTCATGTTAATGTTGCTTGCGTTCGACCGCGCTATCAACGGACGCGGGGAAGATCGAAGGGCTCTCAGCATCGGGTATTCCATCCTAATGGACCTCTACCAGGCTGCGTCCGAGCAGGCACTGGAGGACAGGTGTCCGACCGACTTCGCCGAGTTTCGTCGGGGGAAGGAGCTTCGTCTCGACATCCCGCTAGAGGAAGTAATCCCGGCCGAACTCCTCCCTTAAAGTGAGTACGGTTCGCCTATTTTCCGGAGGGAGGGAGACCCTCGTTCTCCCGCGCTTGCCTGACAAAAATTTCCTGTTTAGGCGATGATCGGTCAGGATCCGAATCCGATTTCGGGTCGAGATTCTTGATGAGAGGGATTGCCGTTCCAAATCGGGTTAGCCGAGTAGTTCGTAGACAGTTGGTGTGAAGTTCCAGACGGATAAATAGGGCCAGAACGAAAGCAGCAGGGAGAAACCCTGCCAGTTCGTTTCGCTTATTGCTGTATGGCAGCTTCCTTCCGTACCTGAATGTTCGGCATCCGTGACGAGTTTTTGAACCTCAATTTCCCAAGCATGGCGCAGATCGTCGAGCATTCCAATCGGCCTCTTATGTCGTATATCAGCCGGGAGATACTGGAACCTATGTATCAAGCGTTCCTGGTGATCCACGCGGACGCGATTTGGAACCCGGAGACGAAGACCACCGAAGAGCGTCGATTCGTGCGAGAGAAGACCCGCGTCTATTTGGAGTTGGTGGTAAGGTCATCCTCATGGCGCCAACATACGAATTCTGACGGACGAGACGACTCGTCTCGTGGTTTCCAGGGAAATTATCAGATTTTCTGATCCAACACGAGCGACTGGCGGAGGACTTCCTGGTTCCGGCCCCTCGCGTGGCATGGTTGCTGTTGATAATGCGAGCGGACCAGCTGTATGGGTTTAGCGGGGACGAGTTCTGGATACGGCGGGTCATTCTGAGGGGCAAGATGGCCTCTCTCTACCAATATTCGGAAAGGCTCCGGCAGCGGGCGGCCGATCGTACAGCTAGCGAGGACGATGCATGTGTGCAAGCGGCAGCGCAGATGGCGGCTGTGTCCGAAGGGGGAGACATATTGGGACGGGAACCGTAGGATGAGATCGTCGGCAAGCGAGGGCGGCGGTATAAAGTGATGCTTCCATGGGCGCGAAAGCATTTGAAAATACTCCCTCGAAATCACAGTCTTGTGTACTCCCCCCGCATTTATTACTAGCATGTCGAACAACGGGTTCATAGCCGCCCGGACAGTGGCTCAAGCCATTGTCATACCGCCGCTGCTTTTCGTCTTGCTTGAAAGCTTCCGTTCCGCAGAAGTAAATTGCGATGACTATTGCGGATCGCCGCTTGGCGAGGTGGTCTATGTGCAGAACTTCCTTCGCCCTTTTGTGCACGTTATTCGGTCGGCCATTCCGAGCACTGTGTGTGGTCTGGACAATATGCCCCTGGGATGCGCGTCCGAGCTGGAGAAATATGTTGTGGCATACCTCGAGCGGGCTGTGAGTGTGGTTCGGTTATGAAGTCGACCGTTACAGCAGCTGACTGGGTCATCAGGCCATCCTTTACACCATATCCTTCGAGGTTTCTCGCCGCTCGGGGCAGCCCATGAACCTCGATCCATCGGTTTACTGGTGCCTGTCGCAAGCCATTACGTTCGACTATTTTCTTGGGAAACCGACGTATGGTTACGTTCCCGACGTCCGCGAGGTGTTCCTTTCTCGGATAAGTCTTGCGGCGAATCTCGCCAACAAGGCGGGGGGCCCTCGTCTGCGTTGGATTTCCAATTAACGCCGGATTTCGCAAGCCTCCCGCAGGTACTGTCGTGGAACCGTTCACAAATCTCTACGCTCGAATCCTTGCAGTTGATTAATAACTGGGCCTGCGAGAACGCTCTCCTCGAAGACGGCATCGAGCAAACACAGAATTTCGGGCAGGCGTTGGAGAAATCTGCGATGTATGCTGACATGGGGTATGGTCCGAATCCGAGCGGCTGCTATTTCGTGTAGGAGGGCGGGGGAGACCAGGGGTCTCGTGGGGGTACAGGGCATAATGTCCTCTTTTCTTTTTAGAGTTAAATGCTCGTAAGGCGAATCTTCGATACGAGTGTGCATATATGGGCTTGTTCCTGTGTCCAATAATTTCTGGTCGACGTTTGTTGTTTAGTGAGCACCATTTTTGCTGTCGGCCAGCTCGATAATATCCCGTCGATGGGTATGAGACCGGTGGCATCTGTATTTTAACCGTATCCGTGGGGCATATAAAAGGGGTGGGCTGCTTTTGCAGCCCTCATAATTTTTCCGCGAGACGCTAGTGGTGCTCGTGCATGCTGTCGTTAGCCAGGCCCGTACGACAAAGGCCAACCAAGCAACTCAGTCGTCCCGAGCTCGTCGTCCTGTGGATCCATCGCGCATGCCATCTCGCGCAGGATCTCCATCATACCACCCGCATTGCCATAGAGGAGGAAACACCCGAGGAGACCATTGGGCTCATCTGCGACGCTGTCAGCGTGCTGCTGAAAAAACATGGTGGCTCTCGGAAAGGCGAGCCTGAAATACGGATCTTTTGGAGATGCGAACACCGCCGGGTATTTCGTTCCTCCCGAGGGGACGACGTTATTCGGAATGGCGGAGCAATTTGTGGACCTGTATGGGTACCACGGGGATACTTCGCCTTTCAACAGAGCCCTTATGTTCGACAACCTGAACACCCTGTTCCGCACGATGGTTTTTGGACGAGGGATACCTCCGGTTCGGCATTGATTTCCCAAACTTCGATGTTTCCAAGGCGGACCTGGAGCAGTACGGGATTTATGAGTTCATAAAACCCCGCCAAATCGCTCGTCTCTCCTCTGAAGACCCAGGGACCGTGGTGCACCAATTTGGAGATCGCTTATTGCGATACAATCCGAAACTGGGGAACGAGGCTCGGTACCAATTTCCCGATCCATCGCGAGAGTACGCCGCTATGCGGCCGAACACACCGGTGCTTTCGCCAGTCGCAGAAGTTGCCGACGAATCGATGGAGGAAGAGGAGCATTCGGACAAGGAGAACGAGAGTCTGTAGATAGCGGAGGCTGTTGTAGATGGTGCTTCCATAGATGACTCGGGAAGTGGTTATCTCCTTTCCCAACCACCGGAGACGTGAGGTATCGTCCACACGTGACCGCGGCGCGTCCGAGGTATATAGGTGGAGGCGTGGGTTGCCTTTCAACAAATGCAGATCTGCCAACTCCTCATTTGTCTGCCCGGCCCGCATGTGTCCTCGATCTCACGATTCCTTCCCCTCCTAAACACATTGTCGCTTAAGGACAAGACATTGGAACTCGTCCGTTGGCGTCCATCCGAAGGCTGGGCGGCCTTCCTCGAGTTTAGGCTGCGCCCTATGGTTTACTTCGTGCATGCTGCGGTGACGCACGATTTCACCCTTGTCGGTGCGAAAGGCATGTATTCGATGGTGGAACTCGACCATATCAAATATTGGGTGGGACACGTTCTGCTCCATTGGTGATTTCGTGTTAGTCGCTGTCCAAGGTAGCTGATTGGGGCCACAGAGATTACTGCTCTCGTCCCGGTGCGCTGTACGTTCGGTGTACATGGATGACGTCTGCATCCGCTATCCACCCGTTATCGGTCTTCCGGGCGAGGCGACAGCGTTGTTCGAAATCATGCACAGAGTTTGCCACTCGATCGGCTACCCATTCAACCAGGAATCCTGGGTTCTGAACCTCGACCTCTTGATGCCTCTGGTGGAAAGTGCTCATGAGACGCGGGCACTCCTCCGAACCGCATTCAATTATCCCGCCTTCGACGAGCACGGGCAACTGCTAATACCCAACTTCTATTCCGTTAAGGCCCAGCGGCAAGATGGTCCTCGGTATCAGGATGCACGGGGGTGTCGCGTTTCGAGTGGCCAGTCCGTCCAAGGCCTTGGTGAAGCGACCGGCAGGCTCGAAGTTCAATAGCGGCGTGTATCATCACTTCGTTTGACCGTGTTTTGGTTGCACATGGGGGCGCGCCTCGTTTTCGTGTATTTCCCGAAATCCGTTGAGTATATCCGTCTCCTTTACCTTTTTCGCATGCCGTACGTGGTTTCTCGAAGTTGCATAATTTGGTCGGAGAGATGATCAGTCTCACCTGTCCTGGGCTGAAGAACCAGCTTCCGCCCTCCTGAGCGCTATTTCCTTTGCCGAATGATTGTTCCTTCGTGTCGTTGTCAAAAATTCCTGAGCTGGCCGGACTTCCTATATCCTATAACCGAAGTGCTGCTGTTCCCGTGGGGCGGATATGATCGATATCGTCCGCATATATTCCGTAGATCCTGGTTTCCGCTCAAATTGTTCGTCATAACAGTCGTCCATAGCGGTGTTCTCCTTTTAGTCCGAATGTATTTCCCCTTCGGATGTCGATAACATGATCCAGTTGTGGGTCCTAGTGGGCGAGAAGGATTGTCTCCTACGGTAGCCTTTTTGGGAAAGTCACGTAACCGTCCACACCATATATTGGTGTCGTAACCGATTGGAGTGCCGAATTTGATTGACGCGTCCCTTTTTTCTTCTTCCTCCCATTTCTTGTGGCTTGACGTGTCTGATACATGTTGTTGTATTCCGGTGGCTCGACTCCCTGGCCACGTTCCGTTAAGGTTGGCCTATTTTCGTTTCGAGGAAGCACATCAAAATGATTCCGTTTTTAGGTTCGTCCATTGAACTGTGTTTTTGCTTCTTCCTTGGATATGGTTTTGTTTCCGGTCACGACTTGTTTCCCAGACACTGCTGCGGCTCGCCACGTCACTCTTTTCTTCCTCCCCTCACCTATCCTCCACCGTTGTTAACTTGTTTCTCTTTTCTCTTACCCCGCGATGGCCAGCAAAACTCACTACCAGACTCGCCTCACCGAACGACTGTCCCGGACCGGCCAGTTCAGCCCGACTCCAGAATCTCCAGCACAGTCGCGACAACGCACTTCGTCGAAGAACCAGTGCGCAGCGTAAGTCCACGGTTTCGTTGATAGCAAACGTTTCCAAGCCACTAACACTCCCTTGCAGCAGCGAAGAGGTCGAGCCGGAGGATGCCACAGGATCGGATTTCGACCCCGACCAGAAGGCCTCTAGTCCCGACTCCGACGAAGAGTTCCCCTCGAGTCTGCCCCTCCCTTCCGCAGAAGCTCCAATGGACGTTGATGAGGAACCCGAGTCTTCCCGTCGCGCTCGTCGGCCCACGTCAGCGTCTTCTCGTGGCAAGTCGTCCCCTGCCAAGGCAGCCTCGAAAACGGTCGCCCGTGTTCAATCGTCCGACGAATCGCGCACTTCGCAGTCACCAACGCCCGACGACTCCATCGAGCTCGACCTGGGGGAACACAAGCTCCCCAACTGGGCGCTGCCGGCGCATCTTCCCAAGTTCAGAATCCGGAGCGACCCGTTGAACCCTTCCCCAGTGCGGCACGTCACCTTCCGTCTGTTCACCGACGTGGAGGTGATGGAAACGTTCAAGGACCCGCGGCAAGTCAAATCCTGACTCGACGACTCGCATCCCAGCGTGTTCAACAATCCCGCATACAAGATTTCGGAGACCGGGAAGTGGCTCGAGCACATCGCCCACGGCGACAAATCCGTCAGGCGGTACTGCCGTATCTTCAACGACCTGTGGATTCGCCTCCCGGTGTTTCTATTTAGGTTCCCCGCGGCACGCGATCCTCCTGAAATCCCGGACGACCCAAACCATCCGATATTCACTCCCTCTGAGCCAAAACCCGAACGGCCCGTATTCGTGTCTCGTTCGCTCGATCTTCCGGACCCAGCGGTGGGGACGTCGTTGTTTCAAGAGTTCCAGAAGATCTACACCCAGAATGCGGAGACTCGGGCGCTGCACGAGGCGGACGAAATGGCGCGGTTCGCGCAGCTCGAATCAGACCATCAAGCCGCCCTCGAGAAGTGGGAAGTAATGGCTGCTGAGTATCGCAGCAACGTCCCTGTCGTTCGTGCTGAGCAGGTGGAGGTCTTGCGGTTGTACCGGGCATGTCGCGAGGATATCATCGATAGAATGGAGCGGGAGGCCAACACGGTGGGCAAGTACGCGTATCACGTCACGAGCCACGCCCTTTCTCGTCCCACGAACGCCCGCGCCACTCTCTCGCGTACTCCTGTCGCGTCCAGTGCGTCGGTGCCGAACCCATCTATCCCAAGCAAGCGAGGGCACGAGGAGATTGACGACGTCCCAACACCTCCAATCGTGGTCTTTCCCGATGTGTAGTCTGATTCCGACGAGGAGCGCTTGTCGTCACTTACTCGTGTGGGTCCGCCCGGGAAGGGGAAGGTAAAGGCGAGATCCTTGTCGTCGACTCGCGGTTCTCGGGTGGAGTCTTCGAACACGTCACGTGTTCCCCCTGGCGCCGCTCTGTCTGCCAGACCCGAGATGTCGAGCGCGGGGTCCTTTCTGGGTGCGGGGGCAGCTGCTGCGGGACCTAGCACGACTGATGAAGGCACGTCGTTCGCCGAAGGCGGACCGTCTTTGTCGCAGCAAGAGGCCTCCTTCGACGTCGACGCCTGGCACAAGGCACATAACCCCTTCACCCAGCCTCCATTTCAACAAGAGGTCGTCCTCAACGCCAATGGGACGAAGGCCGTCGTCTCTCATGGGTGGCAGCTCGACCCGGTGAACCCGTGTTTCCTCGCGCATCTTGCCTCCTACGGTGTCCTTGGTTCCCAAATGCCTTCCTGGGCGGTCGTTTCTCGGGCAAAGGTAAAAGTCTTCGCGTTGGTTTTTCCTGCAGGGATAGCTGAACTGTTTGTTTCGGCTACCAGGGATGCAAGGACTGCCACAAGAACGGGGGCGCCTGTGTCCGTCTCGTCCTGTCGGGCGCGCCGCCCGTCACGAGTTGCCAGCGGTGCCGCATGAAAAACCGGACCTGTGTCGCATCGACCTCTGGATTCGACTTCACGGTGACCGGTAAGCATCCGATGTCCCACATAGCTTTGATATTGACCCCTGCCCTCGTTTCCTCGCAGACCACATCATCTCCATCATGAACGCCGAGCTCGTTGACATGTACACCGACGCAATCCTCTCGTCATTGACTCCGCTGACGGGGATCGACGTTGTGTCCCGAATTATGTCGCGCGTGATAGTCCATCGTCAAGACGCAAGGCTTCGGGAGGGGTGCGCGCCCCGCGCAGATCTGCTGAACGTTGAGGTGCCTCTTGAGCGCCGTGTCGACGTCCTCGTTTGTCCTGGGGCTGGACGCCAAGAGTTCCTCAAGCGGTCTTTTGTCCCGTTCCAAGGCGCGCAATACGGTGACCGTCGACATCGGCTCCCACTCCCTGACCGCCAGAGCCCGATCGATGCCACGATGTACCTGATGCACATGCTCGAAGATGTTGTGGACCGGATTTCCGCGGGTGCTCAGCGTATGGGCGGCTCGTTCGGGCAGCGCATTTTGCAAGCCTTTCTTCCCGAACGCTGAGTCGTGCTTCCGGAGGACTTCGAGGTAGGGGATCACCCGCTCGATTTCGGGGGCTTCCTCACTGCTGGGGAGGTTGGGCAGCTTCCACAGCACCCACCGATCCTGCCGTCCGAGTCCAAGTTGTCCGAATTCCCGTCGCTGTACCACTTCAGGGGCGAAGCACGCGCTCGTTTGGAGGAGAAGTATCCGGGAGGCGTTGCCTACCGACACGCAGATGGAAGGGTGACCGGCCCCCTCGTCACGGGAGGTTTCGACACCTCGGAGGACAATTCGACCCGCGAGGACCACCTTATAGGCTCAGATTAACTAGTTATATGGTGGGTCCATACCACAGGCTTAATGCGTTAAATTGTGGGTACCCATATGGGGAACTTCGGGTGATTCCGGAAAGTCTCGGGGCTGCAGATGCCTTCACTGTGTCGGTGGGCATCATCCCGGCACGTCTCGGCAAGCTTTGGGCCATTCCCACGGTGTTGCTAACCTATCATAAGTAATATTGCTAGCCCTATATATTAAAAATGCGATTTATGGTCCCGGCTTTTGCCTTGAAAGTGATGACCATCAATATTGGGTGGGGATTGATGGTCCCGGCCTTTGCCTTCAAATTGATGGTCCTGGATTTTGCCTTGAAAGTGATGCCCATCAGTATTGGGTGGGGATTGATGGTCCCGGCCTTTGCCTTCAAATTGATGGTCCTGGCTTGTGCCTTGAAAGTGATAGGTGTCCATATTGGGTAACTTAGGATGGATGGCCACCTGTATTGGGGTTGCAATTGATGCCTGGATGCTTTAAATACCAATATTGGTTCAAAAAGCACTGCGTCTCGGAAAGTATTTTGCATTTTGCGGGCCAACCAGTGCACCAATTAGAAAATGGTATATATGAATCTGGTAGCCATCAATGAGCTCTACGACATGGGTACGGGGATCAATGGTTTTGAGCAACAATTTCCTTTTTTGGACACTAACCCTTTCGGCCCAAAAGGAAATCATTCACATCAGCCCTTCCCTGGCTCATAATTCAACCGTTTTCGATGGTCTAACCTCATAGGTACATTGTTCTATGTTCTTTGAAGTTAGCTGGGGTACAGTAGAGCCCATTACAGTGCAATAATAGGGTGAAAAAAAGCGAATAAATGATAAATTGTATGCTGGCCATAATATCTTGGAGATAGACCAGTATAAAGATGTCCTGGATACACTACCTTCATCCCTCAGGCAATGAGACAGCCTTCAATGTGATACCCCATGGTCTGATGATTAAAAACATCGCATTTTGGGCATACATTCAAATTATGTTTTCGCTCCATTATGCACTCCTCCATCCTGTGATGCAATGCAAAACACACCAGTTGAACTCAGGGCATATATAGATGTTGTGAAAGTGAGTCATGCACACTCAGAACAGGTGATATCCTATGATTTATGCTGATCTGGTTTTATGATCTTGCTTACCATATTCAGCACGTTAGGGGGTCATATGCAATGCTCTGAAAGCTCCCAATAGCTTTCATGAGGTGCATTAACAGTTCTGAGCCACAATTCCTGCCAATATATGGCAATGAAAGTTCAAAATGGCAAATGACAGATTTTGCTCATTTCATGTATAGAGCACTATGTGGACCAGATACTGCCAAATAAACATTAGAACTGAGATCAGGCAGTGTGAATACCCCAGATTACGCTTTTTTTGAAGAGATTTGGTCGAGATTTGACCAGATGGTGTCTTCAATCAATGCCAGAGTAAAGACCCAAAGTTGCTCTCAAACTCAGATCCTCGGAAACAGAACTCAGCCACAACTTCTTCAAATCACTTGAAATAAAGCGTAATCTTAATCAGTGGAAGCTTTCAGGGCATTGCATATGAGCCTGTGGACTGCTGAATATGGTAAACAAGATCATAAACCCAGATCACCCAAAATCATGGGATATCACTTGTTATTGAGTGTCCATAGCTTGTCTTTTCAACACAAATACATGACCTAAGTCCAAATAGTGTGTTTTACAAAGCCCCGCACAATTGAGGAATGCATAATGGAGCGAAAGCCTAATTTCATTGTATAGTCAAAATGCGATGTTTTTCATGATTAGATTGTGATATATCACATTGAGGGTGTTTTCATAGTCTAAGGGATCAAGGTAGTCCATCCAGGACCCCTTTATATTGGAATATCCCCAAGATATTATGGCCAGTACCCAATTTATCATTTATTCGCTTTTTTCACCCTATTATTGCACTGTAATGGGCTCTACTGTACCCCAGCTGACTTCAAAGAACATAAAACAATGTACCTATGAGGTTAGACCATCGAAAAACGGTTTGAATTATGAGCCAGGGAAGGGCTGATGTGAATAATTTCCTTTTTGGGCCGAAAGCGTTAGTGTCCACAAAAGGAAATTGTTCCTCAAAACCATTGATCCCCGTACCCATGTCGTAGAGCTCATTGATGGCTACCAGATTCATATATACCATTTTCTAATTGGTGCACTGGTTGGCCCACAAAATGCAAAATACTTTCCGAGACACGGCGCTTTTTGAACCAATATTGGTATTTAAAGCATCCAGGCATCAATTGCAACCCCAATGCAGGCGGCCATCCATCCTAAGGTACCCAATATGGACACCTATCACTTTCAAGGCAAAAGCCAGGACCATCAATTTGAAGGCAAAAGCCGGGACTATCAATCCCCAGACATCCATCAATTTCAAGGCAAAACCCGGGACCATCAATATAGATGGCCATCAATTGGGGTATTTTAATTAAATACAGTTTAATTGGCATTGAATTATTAGTTGTTTGTGGCCGTGGCAAGCTGCCGGGGTGGCATCTGATGCCCTAGAAGGCCACCGGCACAAGTTGTGGCTGTGTGAGAACACCCACCATTTAACGCATTAGACCCGTGGTATGGACCCACCATTTAACTGGTTAATCTGACCATATGAGCTGCGAGGACGACTCCGCTCACGAGGAAGATTCTGTTCGCGAGGAAGCCTCTTGGCCCCGTATGTATTTTCTTAACGCGAACGTTATACCCAGATTCTGATGTTTCCTTTCCAGCGGCAAGGAGCGCAAGGGGCCGCGCTAGTCTTCCGCCATCGATGAGGAGTCGCGTGACATGACGCCTCCTTCCTCGTCGATGATCCCATCGGTTCCGAGCACGCCCTCGAATTCTTCGCACATGTTGTTCGCTAGCATCGGGAGTTCGGCGGGCTTCCGTACCCCGCGGTTCATGGCCGCTGCTTTCGACACGACGCCCCACATCCGCAAGCCAGCGGATCCGCCCTTGGCAGTTTGACGGTCCGGCACCTCTCCGCGTTGGAAATGACGCCTCTTACTCTGTCGACAGCAAGAAAAGTTGGTTCTTGCGGGATCTCGCTTCCGCCGCAGATCGTCACCAACCCGCAAGTCTTGCCGGCTTCCTCGCCTGTTCGTGCAGCGTCGGTTGGTGCGTGGGACGAGAGCTCAATCGACGAGTTGGAGACGGGTGAAGCGTGCTGCACGAATGGCACGTCGGTGGGTTCGGTCGAGTTGGAGGGGCGTTCGCGGGTTCGTCGGTGCAGGTCGAAGTCGAAGATGTGGAGATGGACTAGGGGCGAAGGGCACCCCTTCGAAAAAAAAAAAAAACTGCTGGGTGCTATGTCCGAGAGAGCCGTCCCTCAAATATTTCGTTGCACAGTGCTTCCGAACTCCCCAGTGGCGGCTGGGTCGAGAAGGACATTGCAAAAAAAAAAAAACCCGCCGGACTTTATTTTTCATCGGCTGCACTGAGGCCTGTAGTCTTTGTTTGCTCATTGATTCGTTCTCCCTTCGCGCGCTCCTCTCCACATCCTTCCCATTCCCTGGACTTCGCGCCTCTCGTATGTCGTAGCCCTTGTATTTGTTTTTCGTTTACCGCTGTGCCCGCCCCTTCGAGGGCCCAAAATGTATGTAGTCGCCCCTTAGGGGCTTGAAATAAATCAAACGTTGATTTTCTTCGAGTTCTTCGCGATTCGTGAGATTTTTCGAGAGTTCGTGCCACAGGCTGGACTTCCTAAATAGGAAGGTGAGTTTAGAGACATCGCAATCCCCCGATTTGGGCCGACAGTCCGTGGTTCGTTGATTCGTTAAGTCGGTGTTTTTTAGTTCAAGATTGTGTCGTTGTTTTTTCGGTTCTTAATATGGTTAGTGACGGAGTACGCTTGAGTTGCGTGTGAACGCGTGTTGTTTTCGGAACGAGAGACAGGTTGTCTCTCGTCGTAATTTCGTGGGTTTCAGATCCTCTTGTCTGAAAAGTAGATAGTTGATTGAGAGAGATTGAGTCGGATACATGTCTTGTAAGGAAAGGGAAGTCCGTTGCTTCTTTTCGTCTCCTTTCTGATTTTCCGGGAGTGGTTTGGAGTGTCCTTCGAAGTCACGAGGTCCGTTGTCTCCCCACTTCGGTTCCTTTTCTTTTCTCTGGCGAGGAGGCTTGGGTTCGATAAATTTAGTGACTGGTATCCGGATCTTCGAGCGCGCATGGTAGGGTATCAGCCGGAAGGCTGCCGTCAGTGCTTTCGAGACTGCGCCATCCAGCTCTGCGATGATGTAGGAGCTGTCCGATTTTCGTTCCACAACGACCATTGGTCCGGAGTAGCGTGGTTTCGCCTTTCGAGACCACTTGTTCTCGATGGCCGAGTTTCGAAGGAGTACTAGGGAACCGGGTTTGAAGTCGAAGTCCTCGATCTTCTTCCCGTTGTCTTTCTCCCACTGCCCGGATCCCTTTAAACACGTGCTTCGTTAGACCTTGCTCTTGAGCTCAGCGAGCTCTTCGGGTTGCTTCATCAGTTGCTTTGCCCGCATCGCCACGAGTTCTTCCGTAGAGAGCCGTTCTCCGGTGACTCGGGTCATATATGTGCCTCGCGATGTCGAAGGGAATAGTGGTTCAGACTCCTGTGCGCGAGATAGTAGGGGGGAGTTGAGGTCTCCCTCACATGCTTTGGATTATCGCTTCACAAACGTCGTAGTGGCGACGCTCGACGATGCCGTTGGCGCGGGAGTTGTATCGGAAACCTTTATTTGGTTGATCCCATATCTCTTGGAGAGCCATTCTATCGCGTTAACCCAGGCGGACCCGTTGTCCGTAACGATTTCCACAACGGCGCCCAACGGCACAAGACTTCTTCAAACACAAAGTTCCCGAGCACTGCCGTTGTTTCGTTTGTGAACATCCTCCACTCCGGCCATCCGGAAATGGAGCAGCGTCCCTGCGGGAGATATCGGTAGCCATTGGAGGAGGGGAGAAGCATGGTATCTCGTGGAATTTATGAAACAACGGCAAGGGAACCACAACCGTCGGAGGTATGTTGAACTTCCATGAAAGGCGGAGCTGGCACTCGTGGCATGTTTTGAGATACCATTTCAGATCCTTGTCCAAAAATAGCCACCAAAATCGGTCGAGGAGCCTTGTCTGCAAATGTAGAATCCCTTGTGCCGAGTCGTTGTGAACCTGTTTTAGGATAGCGGCACGTTTTTCTCGTGTTCTGGGGATTCCTTCTCCATAACACATCTTCCATTACGAAGTACTGGCAGGCTTCAAACAAATCGTTCGAACTCAGTTTTGAGAGAGATCGTCCGGCGAACCTTGTCGCCAAGGAACGCTCGGATCCGGTCCAACTTGGTGTCTTGCCTGTCCTGTTTTATTGCTTCTGGGGATCTCATAGATCTGATCGTCAATCATGTTAACGAAGACACTAACCGGCGGCTGGTGCTTCGCTTTCGACCCG
>JARKIC010001311.1:0-132733 GCA_029378375.1 Mycena olivaceomarginata | reverse complement strand
CATACATATGTAATCAAGTTCAAAATCTACAAACTCGTAGCTTGAATAACCTCCGCCGCCTGCAACGACCGCGGGGTAATTGAACATTCGAAAGGGAGAGGTGATCTATCTACACGTGTTAGCATTTGCATGAAAAATAACATCCAGACGCACGATACTAGTCCCGGAAAATATTCATACGTCGGCTCACAACCTCCCCGTCCTTCCCGACGGCTTTTCTGATCTCAAAAGTAGACAGAATAGAAGCGATTGTGATCCAGAGAGTGGATGTCGCCATGTGTTTTCCCGGACATATCCTACATTCAGGGTACATTAATTGGCTCTGTGCTGATGCTCGATGTTGAAACTGGATCACTGACCGTCTTCCGAACCCAAAGGCGACCGTTTCAGGATCTCTGATGGCCGGGTTGAGCTTGCCGTTAAGTAGGAAGCGCTCAGGTTTAAACGCCTCTGGATTGGGATACATGGTCTATCCAAAGGGTGAGAAACGGAGTAACACGGCAAGATCATGGAATTTACCTCGTCCTGGAGAAGTGCCCTGGTAACACGACAGAAAATTAGTAAGAAAGAGGAGAACAGATCTCATCGAAATAACCCACCATGCGTTCCCGACGACAACAGAGTCCGCCGGGATTCTATATCCTCGGTACTCATCCTCGACAGCGACGTAGTGTGGAATAGCTGAAAGGCCCTTCAGTCCAGAAGGTCCATGGATTGAATAAACAACAAACCGATGGGCGTAACGTTCTTCCATCGAAGGGCCTCTTTCACAATCGCAGAAACGTAGGGCAAGGCAGCTTCATCAGTGAAATCCGGAAGCTGGCCAGCGCCGACAACTGAGTCAATTTCCGCCTGCGCTTTTCTCTGTGCCTCCGGATTCGTGAGCATGCCCAGAACAAATGTCCCCAGTGCTGAAGCTGTGGTGTCTGCACCCGCAGCATACATACTCGCCGCCGCCGCCTTGACGACAGCCTCTTGTGTTGCCTTATCACTGCCCTTCAATTCCTCTAAGGAACGTAGGTTCAACGATGTGAACGATGTCCTAGCAGCTCCCATAGCCTATGGATAAGAGATCAATAGAACTCGTCTCGTGGGTGGAGAAATCTGCCGCACGATGTTTCGTTTAGTTTCAGTAAACGGAACTTCCTGTAAAGCTCTAGTGACCTTCCGCCATGCCTTTGCCTTGAGCTTGAAACCAGCACCGGGCACCCAGTCCGGTACATGTTTCAATGCATGAATTGTGTCCTGAGATTCAATTCAATCAGTGTCTGGTTTATAAATTTGGCACCGCCGGGAGAGAGGCAACATACAACAAGGAAAGCTCCGGGAATGCTCGCGACTGACAAGCCATGCATTGCCTCTTCTGCGATGCTGATATACTGGTCATCGGAGGAGCGGACGTCGATTCCGTACGTGACGTCCATCACGAGTGCTCCGCTCATGCTGCAGCGATGAGGATGTACTAATAACAAAGCGGACATTGAACTTACTGCCTGAAATGATCCATGATGTCACGGGGATCCTGAAGGATCCGGCGAAGGAGTCGGTGGGTTACTGCCAGTTCTTGAGGCTGAAACTGCTTTACTGCTGTAGTATTGAATGTCTCGTGCAATATTCTTCGGTGAGCTCGCCTGCAGAGGCATCAGGTACTAAGTTGGATCCCGAAACCAGCAAGACCGACCAACGATCACCTAGCAGCATGCGAGACGATAATTTGCAAAGGATCTATCTGTAAAATTGCTGGAGCGTACCGTATTTCATGAATCCTTGTAATTTTCCGGTCAGTCTTTAACACGGATGGTCCGAAGGAAAAGTCATACCTATTCCGAAGTCCCACCCCATCAACATCATCATCGTTAGGTGGGGGCTAGTGGCGTCAGTGAATGGAGCTCATGTCACAAAGCATGAACATTGACTTACCGGTCGGAATACAGGGAAGAGCGCCGCTCGAACAGCTCTTTCACAGCTTCCATTGAAGATAAACGACAATGGACGTTCCTGCGGCATTTAAATGGATGATATCCGAATCTAAGTGAAAATTAATTAGGATGACAATATCAGAAAAGAAACATACTAAATTGTTTGCTCCATTGGAGATACGTCTCCCACTGGCGCTCTGGAGGGATGTCGAATAGATTGCCAACAAGCGGCAACTTTTTGGGTCCAGGTGGCAACGGAAGTTGTGAACGGCTGCGTCGCCAGCGAAGTCCGTAGAGTACAATCAAGAATATGGCGACAGCCCACGTATAGTTGTTGGAGGCGAGGGGTAGGAGTTGGATCATGGGGAAGGAATTCATGTCCTGGCTTCTGCAGCTCGATTTATAACAGCTCCAGCTATAGGCACCACAATACATTCGGGGGATGCATGTTGCGAAGTAGTAGGAAGTTTGTGATAAATCGGAGAATACGGGCGGTTACGGGCGGTTACGGGCGGTTTAAACATTGAGAAAGTCATGTAGACACCGGACTCCAAACCTCAGACGATGTCGGTATTATAGGATAATCGAATGTAACGAAGCTGGCAATAAATGTAAATCAACCAGCGATCACAGTAAAATGAACGAACAAGTCAGGGATCCGCCATCCGTTGCGGGTTTTTTTCTCTCTTTTGTTTTGAAACGGCGCAATGAGGCTGAAGACGGGATATAGTGTATCACATAGTTCCCGCAAACGTCGTCGAAATTGCGCGAGAATGCTAGATGTAACGTTCAACGGTGTCTCAGGTTCATACCGAGCAGTATGATACTTACCTTAGAATAACATTACACCACACGGCCGCCTCAGGAACGCCGGTTCCAGCGGGCATCGCATCGTTTCTGGGGTCCCCGGAAAATTCCCGTTGCCGTGGCGCCGTTTAAACAATTCAAAAGACAGACGAGAATAAATTGGAAGTCGCACCACAAGTCCATATTATTCTGCAAAGAATTCGGCTGGACTCGTGACGCCAGAAAGACTCATGGGCTGGACCAGTCGCCTAAGGCTACCCGTTTTATTCGATGAATCCAAGTGGCGAATCTGCATGGCTTCCTCGAGACTCTGGTCAAGAATAAATTCACCCAAAATAAACGCGGTGAGTAAGACCACCTTTGACCACAACGGAGTCGGGGTGCGAAGCCGGTGTGAGATTGTCTGAAAGAAGTGCACATGAGCACAGGTCTAAGTTCCTAATCGCGGAAGCTCGCCTCCGTCATTGGCATCTGAGTCATCGGTACCATCCCCACCGTGGGTGCTGCCTGCCACGGTGCTCAGAATCCCGCTCAAGTGACAAGGACCCCCTTCTCCAGCGGGCCCGAAGCCATGGCCGATGCACCACGGCTTGGAAACAGCTTTGCCTTTGGCTTGAGGGTTGGCAAGCCGCAAGCCGTGGCTTGAGCCCCGGCTTGACTACCATACAAAATAATCACTTCTGGTATGGAAAATTGCAGTCAGTATGCATTTTTTCTTGAAAGAGCGACTCACAACGGTGTCAGGCAGCATCATACGATAAATCGGGTTCGGTTCCAGCACAAACACAAGTGGGCCGCCAAAAATAGGATGAAGACTTCTGTGAACACTCTCGGAAGAAATTACCAGTGTTTTTCGTGGTCCATCTCGTGGTCCATCATACTCCACAGTGCGGGGGAAAAAAAATCAGTCGAAGCCGACGGGGCCTAAGCCAAAGCCAAGCCAAGCCAAGCCATAGCTGGGGGCTTTGGGTTTGGCTTCGAGAATATCAGGCCAACTTGGAGAAGGGCTCTTGGACCTTTACCACCACAAAGGTAGGGTGCCACTGGTACACAGTGGCACCCGGCGACTCTGGCGTAAAACCCAGGGGAGCTCGCCTCGCACAGAGGCTCTCGTATCGAGTAAAACCAAGTAGAAATCTGACCAGCTCAGTGCCCAACGTCGTTCACGACGCCCGGGGGTCGCCTGGAACTCCAAATGCGGAAAAATGCCGCTTATCACCGAAAGATCTTGTCTGCTCCCACAAGCGTATCCACACCCACTAATCGCATGCAACGACTGGGAGGGCGGTATAGTAATTGATGTAAGACGCCTAGGCTCGTTTCAGCCTCTCTAGTCTACCGGGCGTGAAATCTGAAGACAGTCGTTCAGATCACGTACTGTACTATTACGACCAAGTGTTCAGCCCATGTTACACGTTACCTAAGGTGTTCACTTTCCCAAGTGTTCAGATCGCGCTTCGGACTGTTACCCTCCGGTTAAAGTGTTCATTTTTTAAAAGCACCGACCGAAGCCTTATGGGGTGCAAGGTGATCGTAACAACCGCAATTTTGTTTCAGCACCACTTGAACACCCCGGAACACAACGCAAATCATTAGATTTTTTTGGGGAGATCTGCAGCCGCTTATTCGACCTAGTGTTAACTTGTCCAGCGAGCCGCCGCCATATACCTCAGAGGCTATCAAAAAAAATCTTGTCGAGTCGCACGTTAGTTCCATTAACAAGTAGAATAAAACATGGACACGAATGACATCTTTTGTAAAAAAAATTACCTCTCTCCTCGTACCAAATCCTACGACCGACGATGAGCCAAGAAACAGCTTTCAAAATTTCCGACTGGATTGGACAATCCATGTCCACCGCGCCACTGAGAGTGCACAGAATGGCGAAGGAAGAATTCACTGTCCCCCAGCAATTTCAATTCGACCTCTTCCCCTCGTCAATGCTTCCCCTTGCAAAAATACTAGATTTCACCGTACCTCTCGATGGCATCCCCAACGGCGCCACCCAGCCCGCGCAGTACTTAGCAGGATAGCGCCGGATCATGTTGACCAAAACGCGATACTCCGCTTGCGTCGTCTTCCCATTCCAGAAGCCAAAATTATTCGCAAGCTTGCTGAATTCAGTCGCCAGGGCTGGCTCGACGGCAATAGATCTGTGATGTATAGTCATCTCAGTGAAGGTGTTGTCACCCACTTCCCGCTTTGGGTCCTCACGTACTGGACTATGATTCTGGACTTCAAGCGGGATGTCCGAGCGTACTGGGTGAGGAGCCTGGACTGGGTCGCCAAGCAAAAGAAGACATCCAAGAAAAATCCCGCATGGGCGGTGCTGGTCAAGGAGACAACCCATATCCTCGGCATGCTACCGTGGGGATGGGCTAAGCCACCGGGCTTGTCAGATTCTGAGCCAGCGCACAATCTGTGGCGCTTCCTCGGGCCTCATTGGCTGGCGGGCTCTCAGCAGAACAATATGCTCGAGCTCCTCCGCCACAAAGTCGACAGCGATCCAGAATTGGCCAAGAAATTTCGTATCCAGGGTATCGCTCTATCGGCCAAGATCCTTGAAGCTCATAAAGCGGGCTGCGAGACGTACAAGAGTTCTCAGAGGTTTCCGGTGGATTCGGGACGTCACTGATGATCTCGTCCGGAATGAAGCTGCGTTGATTAGCACTGCACATCTGGGACAAATCAACAACAAGCCCCATTGGATTGGCTTTGTCTTCGACTTCTCCCATCCTACCGCTGTCATACATTACGGCGACTCATTTGGGGAACCGATGCCCGCGTCGTTGTTGGCTGCTTGTCGTTGGTGGATCGCCCAGCACTCCGAGGCTCAGCTGGTGTTAAAAGACCTCCCCATAAGCACCCAGAGCGACGGGTTCTCGTGTGGGATGTTGGTCGACAATAGTCTCCAGCATTTCGTCGACTCCCAAATTTTGCTGAGCATGCCCAGTGCTTCCTTTGTCGACGCCCGGCTCGAAGCCTTCAACAAGATTGGAAGATGGACTTTAGACCGTGTATGTGTTCCTGTTGATACTCTTGACCGATGCTGACGACATTCTAGCTGGAAGTTGCAAGAGCATTGGCAGTTTTGGAAGACGAAGATTCGGATGACCGCTCCGATTACTGCGCAGCCACACCTGTCATTCCCAGCGACTCTAAATCCGACTCTCAATGCGACTCTGACGCACCCTTTCTGCTTCAACACACAGCAAGGCGCGCGAAGTTCACCTTCACTGCTTCCCTCTCCATCTCCCCCTCTCAGTCCGATGCTCCAACGACTACCGCGGGTGTAAAGCGTGCCAAAGGCCATCCAGATGCCCCAACACCGAACCCAAGCCCGCAGAAACACCGTATCTACAAGCGCGACGCTGAAAGTACCCTCCGGCCTCCAACCCCTCCGCGCTTCAGCCCCGTAGTTGCGCGTACTCGTCGTAGGCGTTCAGCTGACGTGTTTGGCTCGCTCACTGGCTATGGCACAGATTCCGAGTCTGCGGCCGAAGGGGATGATGCCCGCGGGGGTGCTACAGCGGGCGACCCGAACAAATATGTTTGGGGGCCAGAGGATGATGCCCCACTACCGCCGGACTCGCAATTGAGCGAATTTGATAATACGGAGTCGCGGCACTCTGGCCTCGACAATGCCAGCTTGCACATTCACAACGACGACATGCCAAGGCTTATTGAGGTGTCATGCTCCGAGGATGATGACGAGACTGGTACGCACCCCCTCAGTGATACTTTTTACTTCGGACACTGACTGCAACGATTTCATGCCAGATTCTGATATCGAATCTGTGGCAAGTGGGATGCCCGGCCTCGAAGATGTTGATAACAGCGATGTCGAGCCCCTTTCTGATTCCAACAACGACCTGTCACCTGTCTCTTCCGGCAGTCGTCGAAGTTGCAGACCGCAGAAGTCTGGCTGCACCAGGCCCAAGATAACATCGTTCTTCAAGGTCGAGACCGCAGCAGAGAAGGCGGTTAGACTGGAGCGGGATAATCGCGAGTTTGCAGAGCGTGCCGAGGAGACCCGTTTGCGGGAGACAAATGCAATTTGTATGAAGGCTGCGCGGATACGTGCAGATGGGAGAGAGCACGTACAACGTTCTCGTGCTCGCAAGCGCGAGCAGAAGATAGCGGGTGGATGGATCCCCGGCCAGAAACGAGTGAGTTGCACATTATACGATCGTACCTCGCTGACATTGTTATTCAGAAGCGCGTGGACCTCGTTGAGGTCGACGAGACTGCACCAGCTACTGACATAACACTTGCGGAGCTGTCCCGGCCACGCCGTAAATTCAAGGAGGACGCAAAGAAGGGCAACAAGCGCTGCGGACGCAAGCAGAAGGAGAAAAATAAAAAGAAGGACGCGATGGTCTCAGGTCGTCACGGCGGCTGCGCAAGCTGGTCGACCATGGCACCCCAGCGCGATCGTGCAGGAGGCACGAAAGCTCAATATGGGGGTGTTTTGGAAGCTCGCACCGCAGGTCGTTGGACGCTGGATCAATCCAGAGGCAAAGGCGGAGGGTGTTTCAAAGTGGAAGGACTCAGTTCTGCGCAACGTGGCCTGGGCGAAGGGGAATTCGCCAGGCGGTCAATCGACCCGAACTGGCCTACTGGTGAGGTGCAATTCATATGGCTCCACCCTGTACTGATGCCTTTCTTTAGCAACCATATCCAGACATTCGGAAGCGGATTAACCACCAACTCACCTCTCTCCGCAAAGCGGGTGTTGCCCTCAGCCTCCTTACGATCCGCGGCATCATGGTCGCCCATATCCAGCATGGTGCTCCCGCACCTCCTTGAACGCCCGACTGACTCCGATGGCAGCGTATTTCGTTGCTCGGAGTCATTTGTCCGCCGTTATCTTCGCAATAGCCTAGGCTGGAGTGAGCGTCGGGCGACGAAGGCTGCGCAGAAGCTCCCTGCACATTACGAGAAGATTTTGGATGATGCCTTCCTTCGCAAGGCATATGTCATTCGTGATTATGCTATACCGGCGGCGCTGCGCGTCAATACTGACCAGACGCAGCTGGTGTATCAGCAAGGCTCCAGTTCCACTTGGAACGAGCAGGGTGCAAAGCAGGTGGCTACAATAGGGCAGGAGGAGAAGCGTGCCTTCACATTGGTCCCCTCCATTTCAGCAAGCGGGGTTTTACTTCCAATTCAATCGGTCTTCAGCGGCAGAACGGCCGCATCTTGTCCTTCGCCAGCTTCGAATCGTTGCCGCGAGGCTGTCGAGCTCCAATATAGCATGATTCCCTCGTTGACTGCCACGTACTGGTCTAATCACGACACCATGCACCTACTTGTCAACCTGATTATTGCGCCGTACTTTGAGGCGAAGAAGAAGGAACTTGGTCTTCCCCTGTCCCAGTTTTCCATATGGATCATTGATTGCTGGTCCGTACACAAGTCCAGAGAGTTCCTCGACTGGATGAAGGTAAATCATCCCACTATCATTGTGCTCTTTGTCCTCAGCGGTTGTACTGGCGTCTGGCAACCCCTTGATGTCGGAATCCAGCGACTATTGAAGCTTAGCGTCAAGCGCTCAGCTCATCGGGACATCGTCGACGAGGCTCTGGGTCAAATCCAGGCCGGTAAGCCTGCCTCGGAGATTAAACTCAATACGACCATCGGCGTCCTTCGGGACAGGTCTGTCGGATGGATCGTACAGGCCGTTCATGACATTAACGACCCTGTGATCATTCAGAAAGTACGTCCTCACTTTTGGTATCCTTTTCAATTCTAATATCCTTACCAGGCTTTCGAAATGTGCCGCGTTGGTGACTACAATCGGTCTCACACCAGCCTTACTTCCCCCGAAGCCTTGGGACGACTCCGTCGTCTTCGTGAAGATAATCCGGCACTTTATGCGGAGCTTACCCTGATTGGCTGACGCGGTGATGACGGTTCCCGTTTTGGAAATCGAGGAAGAGCCTTTCCACGAAGTCGATGTCTACGATGATTGCAACATCCCCCTCAATGTTGTTTCCGGTCTTCTCGCTTCTGGCAGCTCGTCGGTTACGCCGGATTTTGCTGTGAGCGAGGATGGTGGTCTGCCTCGCTCAGGGGATGCCGAGAAGTCTGATGTGGAGGAAGAACTTGAAGCCGCACCCTCCGCACCTCTTGGTCGCGGCCAGCGCAAGAAAATTGTCCCCTCGCGCTACCAGGGGTCACTTTGGGAGCAGCATTAGTAGAAAGTTCTGGATTTCTTTTCGCAAAATTTGCATATATTAGAACCGTTTTTTAGCCCTTTTTAGGACTACGAAAAATTGAGTGTTCATCGGCCCTGTGTTACCGTTACAGGTGTCCCAAGTGTTCAGTTTAGAGGTCCCTGTTACACGTTACATGAACACTTGGTCGTAATAGTACAGTATACTAGAGAGGCTGGAGTTAACGAGTACAGGCGAACACGAGTCGCCTCGGAGTTTGAAATTGAAACGCCTTGGCAACCGCTAAACGATCGCTCCATCAATTATCGCCCAAAAACCTCGAAAAGAAATACCCAGAGCTCCTTCATTACCTGCGATAAAATCCACGAAAAAAATCTGAGTGCCTCTTATGGATGGAAATTCGTATTTGCCAAAAGAACGGCCTCATTGGGAGCTTTGGAAGGTGCGTAGGATATGCCATCATAATTTTTAAACTCCGAGGCGACTAGTACTAAGCTGTACTCGTAAATCCCAGCCTATAAGACGCCTAGGTTTTTTCTTCCCCGACTCTTCCGTCAATTATGCACTGCTATGCAGGGCGCTTCGGGACGAGCTCGCTCCTCGCTCCTCCCCCCAGTCCCAGCGCCACCCGTTTTGCCATCCCCCGTAAACAGCCCCGCCTCGCCCCACGTGCGGCCGCGTGCACCAACAAAGCCGGTTGACGCAATTCAAAAGCCTTTTCTGAGCAAACAAAGCCCTTTCCGCTGGCACAAAGACGAACACAAAAGAACAAAACAACGCAATGAGGCCCTCCCCAGTGCGTATGACACCAGCCCTCGGAGGCATAACCATGCTTTGTCTCTCACCACCTTATAAAGTAATTTTCTCTCCGATAATTTATTTCAAACTGGCCTCCCACATCGAAACCGACTTGCGCAAAAATAAGCGCAAAGCCCTGCACCTTGACTCCAGCTCTGACGCCGACTCCAACGAGGACCTCTCGTCCACCAACAAACGTCTCCGCTCCGCCTCCGTCGAGCCCCTGCTCCGACCCCTTATCGTCCCTCCAGCTGCCGAGGTAGCCCCTGCCACCGCGAACACCGACCCCAAAGCTATCCTGAAGTTGCTCCACTTCACCAAAGCCACGATGGCAAACGACGGCACGAATTCCAACCACTGTACGTTATCCCACCACTCTTAACATTGCAGCTATCTTATTATGGATTAGACCAGGCCATCCAGGGCGTCACGCAACTCACCAACGGTCAGCAATAGACCACACCACCGGACGAGGGTTTCCCCGCCATCCACCTCCTCGAGTCCCCTCTCCGTAACACGACGGATCACAACCGCAACGCGTGGGCCGCCGTCTCGGGCCCAAAGGGCTGGGTGCGCACCTACCGCCCCAAGTACGACCCCAACCCTCGGGAGATGGTGCAGAAACTCAAATATGTCATCCCCCGCCTGGTCGACGCCTCGAACGTGATCATCAGCCCTCCCACTGCGCGGGAGAACCTCACCGAGCGCTCTCCTGCCCCGTGGCACTTCCTCATATCCTCCCTCCTGGAAGCGTTGCTCAAGAAGCTCACCGACCAAGTCCTTTGGTCCACGCCCACTATCATCTCATCGTCATTCCATACGACACGCCACTCCCCCGATACATCATGTCCCTCCAAAATTTCACTATTTTCGACCACGAGGAAGGTGTACGCTTCATCCGCGCCACTGTCATGACAAGGCTCAAGGCCATCTGCGACGCCGTTGACGCCCTCGTCGTGAACGCCGCCATCGGCGCCACCACAGCCGAGGCCTGCCTCGACACCATCACTGTCAAACCCCTCGACATCGCGCTCCCCGGGGGGAAGACCGACACGGTGGAAACATATACTTCACCCCACTGCCCACCCTCTCGCTCTCCCACTACCTGAAGTGGACGCAGGCTGCCCGCAGCATCAAGTACGAAACCGACAATTTCGTCACCGGCATCGCCCGCACTGGTGAAGACCAGTTCACCTGTGGTGGCTGCAGGTCCTATGACCACCCCGTCGGGCTCTGCTGGGTGCAACACCTTATAGGATGGTTTGGAGAACAGCTGAAGTCCCTCACCTCTGAGGACGCGACTCTCCTCGACGCCGATGGAAAGGCGGAGAAGAACGCCGGGGGATCCGGCTCGAAGCAAGGCCCCAAAAAAGGGAAGTTCGCAGATGGTCGCATCGCCAAGAGGGGGGGGTAAGGCTCAACACTGTCGCTAGATAATGTTCTATACTCTGTCTACACACACTGTCATGTACATCCTTTTTTACGACGCAATAATGATCTCTCTGTTCTTTTCTTTCCCCACACGATTACTCGCATCCTCGTTAAAGGTTCCTTGATTCATCCAAAGCAACTGGTAGCAGATGTGTACAAAACGTTCCTAAGTGTTGTACTACCTCCAAAGCGCATTACAGGCCGTCGATAGGGATCGACGGCACCTCAGGGACAGGTGTCCTAGAGGGTAACAAGGCCCATGCTGTGTCGATGGAAGCCCCACAACACTGTCTTGATAAAACCACTGCGGCGGGGGCAGGAAAGGCTTCGGATATGTATGATGGTGGAAACGGCGGCTGTTCGTGGCCTGGAAGTGCCTGTACTGAGAAGTTGAAGTTGATAGGGAGTGACATGAGCCGCACCTGCGAAGGTATCCCTGCGGACATGATTTGAGAGCTCCCACAACATATTCCTCCGACGTTGGCCTGGGGAATGCCAGCGGGATCCCCTGAGTGCGGTTAGGCTCGGGGGTCCTAATTACTAACTGCTGCAATAAACACACCTTCTAATCCTTCTTCGTCTCCACAGGTTCAAAGTCGAGACAACCCCACTCAGGCCGGAGGGGGTAGAGGGTCCGCCATGCCTAATCCCCCCGATGAAGGCTCTGGGTGGAATAATGGCATGCGACAACCGCTGGCCAACAGTGACTAGCAACCTCCCCGAGGCATGCGCCAAGGGGGCGACGCACCAGTCGCAGCGCATAACGCGCCGTCTGCACACTTGCGACAGAACAACAAGCTGCCTAGGCTCCCCGTGACACAAGCGGACACAGCAGACGATGCTGTGGGAGGCGGTCAAAATAACCCCGCTGTCGCACAAATTCAGAGTGCAAACATACCTGGTGGCCAACCACAGCCCCGAAACACAGGACACCCCAGAACACAGAGGGCGAGGCGCCAACAAAACTCACAGAACATGCGAACACGGAAAAAAACCTAAAGGCATTAAAAAGAAGACCAAAGGCTACATCAAAATATCGACCTTGAATATGAGGGGTCGTTTCCACAGAGGGGAAGACAAGTGGATGCGTATAAACCAGATTATGAGAGATCAAAAAATTGGTATCCTAGCAATCCAAGAGACTCACCTGTCCCCAGCCGATGTCGATGATATACATAAGGTTTTTGAAAAACGCCTCCAAGTTTACGCCACAATTGACCCGGCGTGTCCACAATCTAAGGGAGTAGCGATAGTAATTAACAAGGAAATCTCAAACATAGAGGGAATCAAAACCCAGGAACTCGTACCCGGAAGAGCTCTGCATCTAACTATACCGTGGCATGGGAATGAGAAGCTAACGGTCGTGGCGGTGTACGCTCCCAACGACCCAGCAGAGAACACCGCCTTTCTTGAGAAACTAGAGGAGAAAACAAGGTCAATCCCGAAACCAGACATAGTGCTAGGGGACTGGAACATGGTCGAGGACGCCGTCGATCGCCTACCACACCACAGAGATGGCGGAGCAGTCACAGAAGCAATGAGAAACTTGAAAAGAAAACTTAAGCTGGTCGACGGATGGAGGCAAACGTACCCAGATACCAAAGGATATAGCTTCCTGCAATCCGCCACAGGCTCCCAATCCAGAATTGATAGAATTCTGGTAACCGACAAAATTTTCCAACACTCTTCAGACTGGACAATATAATCGCCAGGAGTTCATACCGACTATCAACTGGTGTCCATGAAATATTCGGATCCGAAGATGCCATTCATAGGGATGGGAAACTGGGCGCTAGTGCTATACCTGCTGAAAGACAAAACAGTGATGGACAAGATCAACACGATTGGTATTGAAGCGGAAAACCGTATAGACCTTATCCGAGACCGCAGGACTGACGATAACAACACTCAGTTAATCTTTAAGTCACTGAAAGATGACTCAACTAGACTCTTCCGTGAACGATCCAAAGTTCTAGTCCCGAAAATGGACAAGGAGATAAATGTCATGAAAGACAATCTAAAGAATACCCTCAACAATCCAATGATGAGTGAGAATGAAAGACTCACCGAGAGCGCAGCGCTCCAAGAAAAAATTAATGCTGCGGAAAGGGTTAGATTCCAGAAAATTCGGGACAACACGGCAGCACGGAATAGGCTGGATGGCGAAACTTTGGCCACAAACTACTGGACATCCTCTGCTAGGGAGCGGAAACCCCGAGACACAGTGCTCAGCCTACAAGTCCCTGGGTCCGACCCGCCGGTGTATGTGAAAAGGTCCGATAAAATGGCAGAATTGGCCAAGGATTTCCACGAGAACCTACAAACCAAAGGTCTGGAGCCCCCCGACGTCCAGTCTGAAGCTGAAGCCAAATCACATGTGAACATCAAGCGGTTGGACCAACAAAGTAAAGCCAAATTGTCACAATACCTGACCAGGGGTGATATCGTTCGAGTACTGAAGAAGCTACCAAACAGGAAAACACCGGGGATAGACGGGCTGGTCCACGAGCTGTGGAAATTCCTAAATGAGAAATATGAGAAAGCGAAAGATGACGAAAATAAACCTTTCGATGTTGCAAAGGTTATGACGGCAGTGTACAATGACATAGAAAAATACGGGGTGCACCCGGACACCGGTTTTGCAGAAGGATGGATGTGCCTGTTGCATAAGAAAAACAACAAAAGGAATGTATCCGAAAGTATAATTAACCACGCTGAACACGAATCAGAGGGCGGCGCTGTTGTTGCACTCAACCAAGAGAAGGCTTACGACAAAATAAGCATGACTACCTCTGGCGAACAATGGAGAGGGCAAACTTCCCCAACCACTTCACCAAGACAATTCGCTCCCTGTACGAAATGCATATACATCAGTAATGGTAAATGGGGAAAAAAGTACACATTACCGAGTAACACGCGGAGTGCGCCAGGGCGACCTGATTTCCTGTCTCCTCTTCAATCTCGCAATTGAACCATTAGCTCAAATGATACGTGCGTCTGACCTAAAAGAATACAAATGCCCAGGCCGAGCAGATAGAATCATTGCAGCACTTTTTGCAGACGACACAACTGTGTGCCTATCCAAGGAAGACCGTTTTGAAGACCTGGAAGAAATCCTTAACACATGGTACAAGGTGTCCGGAGCAAAATTCAACAAGGGTAAAACACAAATCATACTGATAGGACCGCTGGTCTACAGAGAGGAAGTACTCCGCAACTGAAAGCTGAACCCCACCCACCCAGAGCTCCCGCAACACATAGCCATATCAAAAGAGGGAGAAGCAATACACATCTTGGGGAGCTGGCAAGGAAACGTAACAGATCAGCCCTCAATCTGGGCACCCACTATTGAGAAAATAGAACGAAGTCTAAACCACTGGGACAAACAAAACCCTACAATGAAAGGACGCAAGCTAGTAGTCCAAATGACGGTTGGGGGAATGTCACAATACCTAACGGCGGTACAAGGTATGCCCAAAGACATTGAAGAGTACCTGGATAAAAGAATAAAAAACTTTGTCTGGGCAGGTAAACGAACAGCACCAATAAACCATGATATCCTCTTCCTCCCCGTAAATGAAGGCGGCCAAGACCTATTATCTATCAAAAATAGAAACGAGGCAATAGAACTGATGACACTGAGGAACCTTCTCACCTCTGATGGAGGGGACCAGGCAAAATGGTGCAGCTTAGCCCGACACCGTCTGCGGAGTGAAGTCCCTGAGTCCGGCACAGAAGTGGACCCTAAAATCCGAGACAGCCCCTTCACCCAGACATGGAAGCCTCTACAAAAGAACCTGCCACGCCCCCTGAAAAAAATGCTGGTCGCAGCAAGGACCTTCTGCCTAACACTAGATGCACTTGCCTTGTCAAAGAACCTAAAGGAGGAGCTACCGATCTTCTTCCATGTCGGTCTAAAAAAAGGACGAACCAAGCACAATAACTCAGAATGCACAAGATGTCTGAGGGACAATCACAACATGCGCACAACAGGGGATGCCCTGGCAATAGTCGAAAGAAACTATTTCCGGCACAGCAGACGAAAGAACTGTGCATGTGGCTCATGCCGGGAAGACCGAGGAAGAGGATGCAACTCACCTTACCTGTGCCAAGAAGAAGCGATTAAGTTCCTTGACAGCTTAGCGGAAAAATGGGACCCTAGGCGAAATATAAATCAGCCGTGTGCCGAACTAACTGGAGGAAGAAAAAGATGTGAATCAGGCTGCATTGGACGAGGATAAGCCAGTGACTTTTGACCCGAAGATTACTATAGACCGACTGTCCGAAGTTTTCTGAGTTTTCAGTGAGACAACATGTGAGTCAGCCACAGATCAACTGGATCCCCTAGAGGATGAAATGGACGAATCAGAGAATATCATTTACATAGGAAACCACCACAGCATCAACGAGGACGGCGAATGCATCTCGACCAGAAGCATCTGGTACAGCGAAAACAATGACCGGAACTCTCCTGTAAATGTGGGGAAAGATTTTGCCTCAAAGGAAGGGGGAGGAATTGGGGCCATCCTTTATGTGATCCAAAACTCACCAAGACAAGACATACTACACTTCAAAGTCAGATCAAGCCGACTGATAAAATCCCTGACGACCGGACTCCCGGGAAACGAAGACAGCGGCTGGCTAGGTGTGGAGAATAACACCCTCCTGAAGGCAATCGTAGCAACTCTGCGTGGTCGTGGTTCAAGATGTACCTTCCAAAAAGTGGATGACTCAGACCCGAACATGGGAAAAGCAAAAGAAATGGCACGAGACACACCTATCAATGGGCAACCAGCACAACTGCACACCGTAATTCCACATGTGTTCCGCCTAGAAGGGATGAAATTAAGCGAAGGATCACAACGAACCTTCTACAGACACCTAAAAAATAGAAGGAAACCCCCTCCTGAGAGACTTAAAACAACAATAATGCTTGACCGAACAAGATACGCGGCGGCACAGCTGTCGGGAAGAACACCCACTGACAGTGAAATATGGCAGGCAATAAATCACAAGGACATTACAAGAACAACGAGGGTGTTCCTCTGGAGAACCATACACCAGGCCTATAAGATTGGGGAATATTGGAGGAACAAACCCACCTTTGAGCACTATGCGGAATGTAGACACTGAGCCAATCCGATTACTAAGCGAAATTTTTGGCGCATCTTCGTGCCACTGGAACTTTCCGACTCCAGAACCTTACCGCTGCATGGGAGTCTCGGGATTTGTGCTTCAACAGGACTCCGCAGCTTGCCTTCTCTTCGTATCCGGATATATTTTTCTTGGTTCTTCTTGCCTTTCCACTCCAGTCGGCACATCCTGTCCTCAGCTTTCCATATGTCTTCTTGCGTAGACCTCTCCTTGTGGTCATCTCTCAGTACCACCCGTGTCCGCAATGTCAGTTCGGCTTTATACAAGCTCCTCCTCGCATACAAGACAGATTTTCTTTCTACTACGTTGCTCTCGAGTCTCTCCCGCTAGCCTTCTTTCTCTGCGGCAGATCTTCTTCTCTTCCTTTTTTTACTCCTGGCCTTGCACTGGTGACCGCACCTCAGTAGGCACTGCGGATATTACGTACCGGACCTCTTAGGTGGGTTGTTTTGTATGAAAACAACCTACCTAAGAGGTGCGCCGCCGCTCGGTGACGGGGGCAGTTTGAGGTAATAGATGAAAAGATAAGATTACGGCGGCCAATTAGATTGCCAGCCTGGTGGCCACGTGCTGGCCGCGGCGTCCTCTTTCCTTCCCGCCGCCTCCAGTACCTTTTCTGATGCTCTACACGCGCTCTCCTGTGCGCGCTTTCTGTGCGAACTGAGCTCCAGATGCCTCCGGCCACTCTGGGCCCTCATTCGGCCTCTCTTCCGCCTCTTCTGACCGCCTGACGGGACGCCGTCCGCGCCGCCTTTTTGCACGATTTCAAATTTGAATACCGCCCCATGCACGCTCTCCGGTGCTACACGACTCTGGTGATCGTATGCACTCGACTGAATCCATCTCGGGTTGCTCTGCGCCCTCGCTTCGCCGTATTCTGCCTGTTCCTTTGCCTCTGGTCGCCTCCCTGGGGTACATTTGCTTGACCAGAACAACAGTTGGTGCGGCGCTTCAATATCGGGGCACTTTGCGTCTATGTAGCATCTTACCCGTCTGCTGCCGTCCATTTCTGCACGCCTCCAGCGCTGTCTTTTCCGCCTCCTGCTCGTCGCCTCCCTCTACCCACACCTCAAAACATGTTGCCCTACCCCTCTTACTCACTACATACCCCGTCGCTCCCGCTTTCACCTGCTGCTCGCCTCCAGCGCCGCCCTCTCGCCTCTCGCTGCCCCGCTTCCTACGTGATACACACGCCCCCTCAAAAACACAATCGGCCTTTTTCGCGTCACCCACACCACCATCACCGCCGCCCCCTCCTGTTTGCATTTTGTGCCGCCAGCGCCTCTACTTGATTGCCTACGCCGCTGCCGCGTATTTCAGCCCGCCATGGGAGCTGAATATTAACACAAACTTCAGCGGCGGCGGGGCGGGGAGAGGGGAGTTTCCGCAGTATGAGGGCAGCGGAGGGGGAGGGGGTGGAGGGGCACGGCATGGTGCGGCACCGGTGTCGCCTGTGCAGCGGTATGCGTCGGCAGGGCAGGGGCAGGGACAGGTAGGTTATTTCGTACTTCTTGTGGGCTGTGTCCTGCGTCGACAGCCTGCGACTTGTGTCCACCGAGCAAGCGGCCAGCCATGTCTTTTTGCGACGCTGGTGCCGGTTGTCGCATCGTCCCATCCTCCTCTTCTCTTGTCTTGGTGCCAACCAATGCCACCACGGCTGCTCTGTGCTGATGCAGTCGTTGGAGGCAGCGACTCCGCCCTCTGAAACAATGAATAGTTGTTATTCCAACTCAATAGCCAGGGTTTCGAATATGCGGTGTAGTATTTCAATCTAACAATTTCCGATGTTTTTCTCTTTCCGTAAATTGAGTCCCCACTGTTGAAATCAACGTCAAGTTGTGTTCTAAGGTGTATGGAATAGCTGTTAGAACATTAATGAAGACTTCCAATAGCTACAAAAAATTATACAGCGATGGACATGACATTTCGAGGATGTGCCCAAGATTGTAGTGGTAAATGTAGTTCAGCTTCGTCATGTTTCTTGCACCGACCTTATAACTTCATGTACCTCAGGATAATTCGATAATATGTTGATGGGGCGACCCAGGGCTTCAATTCGAGCCATGCCCGACCTTATTCCGGTCCAAATTGAGCTCACAAGGAATTGTTTTCGAAAGTTTTACGTTTATTCGCCTTGTGATTGGCTGATCAATGACCGTCCCGACGCCGGCCCGGAGGTGGCCCGACCTCCCGCTCATCCACTTTTTGCACATTTCTTGCCTCCAGCACCAGTGAATGATGTTTCAATGCTTATATTGTGACCCAACCAAGTACAGAATAATAATGGCGGCCACTTGAGGACCCACAGAGGTGTTCTGGAGGCGTCCGAGAGGCGCCGCAAAGGCGGCAGAGGCAGTGGTGGAGGGCGGAGGCAGTGGCGAAGAAATCATAGAGGCCGATAGAAAGTGGTTGTGAATGCACAGCGCTGTAACGCAGTGTACAAGAATCTATCCATCACTTGCTCTAAGATTCACATTATTTCCAATGTTGTTTATTTGGTGGCGGCGGTGATTTCTGGGGCGCAGGAACACAGTGGATGAACGTGCTTGCAGACGAGTGTGTAGAAGGCGGGCGAACCGACGCGAGCAAGCCAAGTAGCACAAGAGGAGTAGGAGGGGCGGCAGTACAGGCGAGAGGTGGAGTCAACAGGGCGGGCGGCGACAACATCACAGACAAGCAGAGCACCAGCGGCGCGTGCACCGTAATATGTGAAAGTGGTGCATATGAGGTCGAGCCAGGGTAACAAGCAGGAGGAGCCAGAGCAGGGCGACGTGAATAAAGACAACAGACAGGTGATCGAGCAGGGGGCGCGGGAAGCGGGACATGCTACCTCGTTATTTGCAAATTTGGGTGATTTTGTGGGAGGAGGCGGTCGGGCGGCGGAGGGGCGACGAAAGTAAAGGAGGCGGCAGGCGATGTCGTTGGCAAAATTGATGCCGGATGTTGCGAGGGCAGCCAGCAGATAACATCCATGTGAGTCCTGACGGCGCACTCGAGGCACGGTAATCAGGCGTGGGAGGGCGGCGAGGCGGTGGGCGGCGGCAATCTAGAACCGAGCCTCGCAGCGTCGTGACTATGTTGATGAGGTAAGGATCTTCTCCACGTTTGATGGTGGGTCGTCTGAGCCCAAGGAAGGCCGCGCAGCGAGCGCCACTGGAGGGCGGGCCAGGATGGTGCCGCGAGGTGGGCCACTGTGCAGTAGCTATAGCGGCGACCAGCTCGACGTTGGAACATCGAGATGGCACTGAGCAGATCTTGTTGGTACTAGGCGGCGGACCCAGGAGAGGCGGCGGCGGGCGGTAGGTGGAGGCGGAAGGAGGCGGCGGTAGTGCCACTGATGGCAGCATTGCTCCATCGAATGTTCCGTACATACCTCAAGCGCCACCGTCACCGACCGGAGGCGCACCTCTTAGGTAGGTTGTTTTCATACAGAACAACCCACCTAAGAGGTCCGGTACGTAATACCCGCGGTGCCTGCTGAGGTGGGTGACCGCGCGCAGCCGTCCGCCTACGGACATCGAAGCGTCGATGCCCTATGCTGCTGCGCGAACTCGAGTGCATCTGTGTTCGGGCCCCATCGCATCCTTTCATTTGTTTGCGCCGATTCACGGTGAGGTAATGTCCCGCACGCTGTTTGCCTCGCACTCGGAGTCCTGTCCTGGTACCAACTCCGAGGCAGAGGTGGAAATCTGGCTCTGGCTTCGGCTTCGGGTTCCACTGTCGTATGAGGGCAAGTCGGTTGCAGCGTGGTTGTTTGAGACTGCAGACCACGGAAATCCATTGTCTAATTGAACATGTCGCTTGTACAGTGCTGAAGACTTCCGCTGAGTCTGTGGACGATCTTTTGAACATTCTGACGAGCTTGTGAGGCCAGCACTCGATGGATGGCGCGATTCTATTGGGATATTGGAATACGAAGTGCAGGCGGATGATTCGCCCTCATTAGAATGTTTGTGGTGGAGCCACCAGATCAACTGGTGGCTCCTGTTTTAGATTAGTGTCAGGACCGTCCGGCATGTGCTAGCCACTATTTCATCCTCTCTATGGGGGCTATAAATGGTGGCTACCTTAGCCCCCAAGGACAGGGAGTTCCTGAGAAAAATTAGCCACCAGTTGATCTGGTGGCTCCACCACAAACACTCTATTATTCTCGAGACGCCTCACCAACGCCGGTACAGACGAGATCAATTCGACGAAGGAAAGCAGTCCGAGGTTGGGTCTTTAGGTTTGGATGTGAATCCATCGCGAGGAAGATCCTGCGAGTTTATGCTGAAATTCTGCCCGCATTGGCGAATGATCGAGTTTATGCTTGAAACTCAAAGAAAAGTAAACGAAGAATCACATTTATTAGTATATGCTTTCTTGTAAATGTTGTCTTGCACCGTCATACGCACTGCGAATAGGCTGAGAAAGACTGGTATTCCCGGACGTCCGAAAGTACTGGTTGACTTTCCATAAGCCTAGAAAATTCCGGCGGGATATCCGAGCCTATTTGAGCGGTGCCAGAGCTGCCGGCATGTCGATATATCCCACAATTCTATTCCTTCCTGCTTCCCACAAGCCAGCGCAAGAATAATTGTCTTTGTATCTTAAATATAAATATCTGTTTATGTGGTAAACACCTCCCAGCAACGCGTCTCTTCCGTCAACAACGTGTCCCGCATTCGACAATGGACATTGACGCGTTTTTCGTCTACCAACACCTCGAGGATATCCAGGATGACGAATTACTTGCGGCTATCCAGGATGAAACGGGGAGGAATCGAGCGAACGAGTGGATCGTGATAGTCATCGTTGCCGTCGTTGCCGTTGTCGTCGAGAGCCAATGGGTGTGGGTCGTGTGAGCAGACAAGACGTGGGTTAACGACAAGGCAGAGGATGGCGGCGACTTCTGTGACAAGCTTGACGTCAGTGACATGCAGCCCAAAGAGGCAACGCGAACGGACAAGAACGCACGAATCCGTTTATTCAAGAGGTAAATAATCTGAAGAGGGGGTAGCGACCCCCCCTTCAGAATAACAATTGATTAAGCTCTGAACGAGGGTTGAAAATATTCTAAGTGAGATCTGGGCCCGATGGGGTCCTGACAGCTGCCACGGCATCTCGGCCAAACGACTGAAAATATGCCCCGGGAATTTTCTAGGCTTATGGAAAGTCAACCACTCACATACATGTGTAATCAAGCTCAAAATCTACAAACTCGTAGCTTTAATAACCTCCGCCGCCTGCAACGACCGCGGGGTAATTGAACATTCGAAAGGGAGAGGTGATCTATCTACCCGTGTTAGCATTTGCATGAAAGATAACATCCAGACGCACGATACTAGTCCCGGAAAATATTCATACGTCGGCTCAACAACTTCCCCGTCCTTCCCGACGGCTTTTCTGATCTCAAAAGTAGACAGAATAGAAGCGATTGTGATCCAGAGAGTGGATGTCGCCATGTGTTTTCCCGGACATATCCTACATTCAGGGTACATTAATTGGCTCTGTGCTGATGCTCGATGTTGAAACTAGATCACTGACCGTCTTCCGAATCCAAATGCGACCGTTTCTGGATCTCTGATGGCCGGGTTGAGCTTGCCGTTAAGTAGGAAGCGCTCAGGTCTAAACGCCTCTGGATTGGGATACATGGTCTATCCAAAGGGTGAGAAACGGAGTAACACGGCAAGATCATGGAATTTACCTCGTCCTGGAGAAGTGCCCTGGTAACGACAGAAAATTAGTAAGAAAGAGGAGAACAGACCTCATCGAAATAACCCACCATGCGTTCCCGACGACAACAGAGTCCGCCGGGATTCTATATCCTCGGTACTCATCCTCGACAGCGACGTAGTGTGGAATAGCTGAAAGGCCCTTCAGTCCAGAAGGTCCACGGATTGAATAAACAACGAACCGATGGGTGTAACGTTCTTCCATCGAAGGGCCTCTTTCACAATCGCAGAAACGTAGGGCAAGGCAGCTTCATCAGTGAAATCCGGAAGCTGGCCAGCGCCGACAACTGAGTCGATTTCCGCCTGCGCTTTTCTCTGTGCCTCCGGATTTGCGAGCATGCCCAGAACAAATGTCCCCAGTGCTGAAACTGTGGTGTCTGCACCCGCAGCATACATATTCGCCGCCGCCGCCTTGACGACAGCCTCTTGTGTTGCCTTATCACTGCCCTTCAATTCCTCTAAGGAACGTAGGTTCAACGATGTGAACGATGTCCTAGCAGCTCCCATGACCTATGGATAAGACATCAATAGGACTCGTCTCGTAGGTGGAGAAATCTGTCGCACGATGTTTCGTTTAGTTTCAGTAAACGGAACTTCCTGTAAAGCTCTAGTGACTTTCCGCCATGCCTTTGCCTTGAGCTTGAAACCAGCACCAGGCACCCAGTCCGGTACATATTTCAATGCATGAATTGTGTCCTGAGATTCAATCAGTGTCTGGTTCATTAATTTGGCACTGCCGGGAGAGAGGCAACGTACAACAAGGAAAGCTCCGGGAATGCTCGCGACTGACAAGCCATGCATTGCCTCTTCTGCGATGCTGATATACTGGTCATCGGAAGGAGCGGACGTCAATTCCGTACGTGACGTCCATCATGAGTGCTCCGCTCATGCTGCAGCGATGAGGATGTATTGAATAACAAGGCGGACATCGAACTTACTGCCTGAAATGATCCATGATGTCACGGGGATCCTGCAGGATCCGGCGAAGGAGTCGGTGGGTTGCTGCCAGTTCTTGAGGCTGAAACTGCTTTGCTGCTGTAATATTGAATGCCTCGTGCAATATTCTTCGGTGAGCTCGCCTGCAGAGGCATCAGGTACCAAGTTGAATTCCGAAACCAGCAAGACCGACCAACGATCACCTAGCATGCGAGACGATAATTTGTAAAGGATCTATCTGTAAAATTGCTGGAGCGTACCGTATTTCATGAATCCTTGTAATTTCCGGTCAGTCTTTGACGCGGATGGTCCGAAGGAAAAGTCATACCTATTCCGAAGTCCCACCCCATCAACATCATCATCTGTAGGTGGGGGCTAGTGGCGTCAGTGAATGGAGCTCATGTCACAAAGCATGAACATTGGCTTACCGGTCGGAATACAGGGAAGAGCGCCGCTCGAACAGCTCTTTCACAGCTTCCATTGAAGATAAAACGACAATGGACGTTCCTGCGGCATTTAAATGGATGATATCCGAATCTAAGTGAAAATTAATTAGGATGACAATATCAGAAAAGAAACATACTAAATTGTTTGCTCCATTGGAGATACGTCTCCCACTGGCGCTCTGGAGGGATGTCGAATAGATTGCCAACAAGCGGCAACTTTTTGGGTCCAGGTGGCAACGGAAGTTGTGAACGGCTGCGTCGCCAGCGAAGTCCGTAGAGTACAATCAAGAATATGGCGACAGCCCACGTAGAGTTGTTGGAGGCGAGGGGTAGGAGTTGGATCATGGGGAAGGAATTTACGTCCTGGCTTCTGCAGCTCGATTTATAACGGCCTCAACTATAAGCACCACAATAAATCCATTCGGGGGGTGCGGTGTTGCGAAGTAGTAGGAAATTTGTGATAAATCGGATAGTACGGGTGGTTTAAGATTGAGGACAGTCACGTAGACACCTAGACACCGGAGCCGTTCCGCGGCGGCAAAGGACCGGAATCCAAACTTCAGGCGATGTCGATGTTGTGAGTAATCGAAGGTAACGAAGCTGGGAATAAATTTAAACCAACCAACGATCACAGTAAAATGAACGAACGACTCAAGGGATCCGCCGTCCGTTGCGGGCTTTTTTTCTCTTTTGTTTTGAACGGCATATGTAATGAGGCTGAAGACAGGATACAGTGTATCACATGAGTTCTTGCAAACGTCGAAATTGCGCGAGAAATTAATCTCAGACGTAACGTCCAACGGTGTCTCAGGTTCATACCGAGCAGTATGATACTCACCTTGAAATAGCATTACACCACACACCCCGCTCAGAAACGCCGGTTCCAGCGGGCATCGCATCGTTTCTAGGTCCCCGGAAACTTCCGCCGTGGCGCCCGTTTGAGCAATTCAAAAGACAGAGGAGAACAAATTTGGAAGTCGCACCATAGGTCCATCTTATTCTGCAAGGAACTCAGCTGGACTGGCGACGCCAGAAGACTCATGGGCTGGACCAGTCGCCTACCCGTGTTATGAATCCAAGTGGCGAATCTGCATGGCTTCCTCGAGACTCTGGTCAAGAATAAATTCGCCCAAAATAAACGGGATGAGTAAGACCACCTGGTGAGTAAGACCACCTTTGACCACGGAGTCGGGGTGCGAAGCCGGTGTGAGATTGTCTGAAAAGAAGTGCACATGAGCACAGGTCTAACTTGAAGTTCCTAATCGCGGAAGCTCGCCTCCGTCATTGGCATCCGAGTCATCGGTCTCAACCCCACCGTGGGTACTACCTGCCACGGTGCTCAGAATCCCTGCTTAAGTGAGAAGGACCCCCTTCCCCAGCGGGCCCGAAGCCATGGCCGATGCACCACGGCTTGGAAACAGCTTTGCCTTTGGCTTGAGGGTTGGCAAGCCGCAAGCCGTGGCTTGAGCCCCGGCTTGACTACCATACAAAATAATCACTTCTGGTATGGAAAATTGCAGTCAGTATGCATTTTTTCTTGAAAGAGCGACTCACAACGATGTCAGGCAGCATCATACGATAAATCGGGTTCGGTTCCAGCACAAACACAAGTGGGCCGCCCAAAATTGGATGAAGACTTCTGTGAACACTCTCGGAAGAAATTAAGTACCAGTGTTTTTCGTGGTCCATCTCGTGGTCCATCATACTCCACAGTGCGGGGGAAAAAAATCAGTCGAAGCCGACGGGGCCTAAGCCAAAGCCAAGCCAAGCCAAGCCAAGCCATAGCTGGGGGCTTTGGCTTTGACTTCGAGAATATCAGGCCAAAGCCGGTGGCTTGCAAGCCAAAGCCGGGGCGGACCACAGTGGCACTAATTGAGGCAGATTAGATTTCGGGATGTGCCGTAGATCAATGATTAGTCATTATCTTTCCTCTTGACCACAAACAGCGAAAAACTGAGTCGGTGGATGCGGCGCCCCGATTTCAGTATTTCACGCCTAATATGCACTCTTGCACCTCCTCCGATAACACGTCAATTCTCCGCTCCCCCCGTTCTCGTTGCAAGAGAACGCACGAAAATTAAGGGTTCCTACCTGCTCTTGTCTTCCTCCTCGCCGGACAATGGCCCGCGTAAAGCATGGCTTGGTCCCGCACACCAGCTCGCACGTTACGCACTTGCCGAATCACCAGCAACCAAAACGAAGGTCTCCTTGGATACTGGCCACGCAATGCGCCGTTTTGCGCGGCCGACGCGCTTTACGAACGTCACAGAGCTCGGGACTCGCGGGAAACCGTATTTCAGCCTCAAGCCGCACCTGAGTGACACGCTCAAAGCATGTCTACTAAGTCCGAAAGGTGTTCGGGGCCTGTTTGAAGCAGATGTCGTTGCGGACCGAGAGGTGATCACAAAGTGCATTTTATATTTTATCAGCGAATACTGTTGCTTACCGCATCGCAGACTCATGTTCCCGCATGAGGCGTCGTTCAACGCTTCGTTCGCTCATGGTGTGCTTTTCTTGGAGGACGCTCGATCCAAGTACGTCCCTCCCGCCCGATTATGTTTCCGCGATATTCACAGACACAATCTACAGACCCAGGCTCGACCGCAGCGCAGTCCACAAGTTTGTTTTTGTGCCACCTGCCGACCCACTTCTCGGCTGACGCGTTACCAGGAAGATCGGCTTCTTGCGGGCGTGTACGGAAATGTATACGAATCGACGACCGAAGCTAAAGGGCCGCGTTCGACACACATTCCACGCCGTCGTCGCGCGTCCGCTGGGCGGTCTGAATCTCCTCCTTTCCGGCAGCATCGACTGCATCAGATGTACGTCGTCCTCCCCACACCTCCGCCGTAAACCAACGCAACAGCAGACAAATATACCGGCCACCCCGGCTGCTACATGAACTTCGTCACGCGGCCCCTGCGGGATGGGAAACACCTGCAAGTCCCTCTCGTGTCCTGTACTAGTACTCGTACTAACCGCGCGCAGCATCCGCCCAACGCTGTGGAAGGAATGGTACTTCCGCGCGCACCTCATGGGCGTGCGCTCGCTCTTTCTCGGCCTCATCGATGAGGCCGGCGTCCTGCGCCGCACGCGCCGTCTCGCGACGCGCAAGCTGCCCCGGGCCGCGAGGGCGGGCGACGGCGAAGCGCAGTGGGACCCGGAGGTAGACATGCGCTGGGCGGCGCGCGTGCTTGGCGCGCTGCGGGACTTTTTCCAGAGTCGGCGGACCTCGCGGAGGCGGCGGGCAGAGGGTGGGCGCTGCAGAAGGCGCTGTGGCGCGTGGAGATCAGCCCGCTGGGCGGGGAGGTGCGCGTGCTTGTGCGCGAGGTGAGCAAGAGGGAGCGGCTCGCGACCAAAACGCGGCTCGTGCCGAGAGCGGTGCTGGAGGCGTTCAAGACGGGGTATGAGTATGAGAGCGATGGGGTGGGGCTCCCTTTGCTGCGCAACTGATTTAGCTTACTTTGTCCCAGGAGGTTTCGGATGAAGATCAGACCGGCGAGTATAGCGTCTGGGACCTGCACTGCGGACATGGGATCTGCGGTATCGATATGGTATCACGCCGAGAAAACCTCCAATAGAAGATCAGCATCATGATCTATCACGATTGTGTGTGCACGTTTTCTCTTCATCCTGTCGCGCACTGCCCCGGGTCTGTTCGTGCTTCAGGCTTAAGAGCATCAAATATGCCTTTCTGCATCTCCCCCCTGCCATCCATCGCCCATGATGTCCCCCGATATGCAATACTACGACAACGACGATGGCGAGGTGTGCCCGGATTACTACACCGCTACGACTATCAGGCGAAGGTGCGCTGCGTTGCGTATTTTTGTCGCCCGGATCAGCTGATTGAGATGATCTGGGAACGGCAGTAATACAGTGGCGACGACGAGCAGCGGCGCGACTTCCAGCAGCGGCAGCTCTGGGAGCAGGAGTGTGCACTGGAACTCGCCACGATCGCCTCCGCCTCCGCCTCCGCCCTTACGCTCATTCACCTCGCACGCCAACCTCCGCCGCGCAGCCTCCTCCCCTTCCCCTTCTCTTTCGCTACCGCCCACCCCACCGCAACGATATCTCTACACATACACCATGGTCGCGGCCGGCGCGCCGCTGGCCTTTTTACTCTCGTGAGCGCCTGCGTTTGGTTCACCGCATGCCTGTCGACTGACTGGCGCTTATGCAGCGTCGAGCCGTCTAATGGCAAACCGACACCCGGGAAGTACACCATCCGCCTCTCGCTCAAGACCGACGACGTCGAGCGCCCGATCGGCGAGCCCGTCTCCCTCCGGCTCTCCGTCGACCCGCGGAAGCTCGACTTTGCCGTCTTGTAAGTCACGTTGGCATCCATTCATTCCTTCCTTCATCTGTTCCCCGTTCACGCTGATGCGGTGTTGCACAGTCTCTTCCCAGGCAAAAACGATGTCCTGCCGGCGGGATGCCTGTACTCGCTGCGCGTGTGGCTGCGGGCGAACGGGGTCGACCACCGCCTCTTCGGCGAGGACGAGCTGTGGCTCGGCGCGGACCCGGACTTCGGGGCGGTCGAGAACGCGTCGTTTGCGTGCCTGCGGCCCGGGGGCGCCACGGCCTTGGGCGTCCCGGACGCGCAGGTGTACGACGCCATCGTCGGGCGCGCGCGCGTCCAGTTCGTTATCCGGTGGGTGCCCCTGTGCCTCCCCATATTGCCACTGTGCTGACAGCTGCTTCCTGTGCAGGTGGCAGCACCTCGGCGACCGGTATTATCGATACACGATGGAGTACACCGCAGGCGGTGTCGGGAACATCCTGATGGACGACCTGCGCCTCCGGGTCGAGGGCGACCCGCGCCGGGTGGCGTTCCTCGTGTACACCGTGCCCGTGCGGTCCGTGCCGGCGGGCGCGTCGCACCGCCTGCGCGTGTGGCTCAAGACGCGACGGGACGACCCGAGCGCGGGCGCGCTCGACGACTCGTATGTGTACCAGCGCGTGTGGAAGTCGGACGCGTTCAAGATCGGCGCGCGGCTCGATTTTGAGGTGTTGGGGCCGCGGATTATTATGGGGTCCCCGGCCGGCGCGCCGCAGACGGTCGTGATGGAGGCGGCGGCGCGCTCGCCGGTGGGGTATCAGCGGGATGCGAAGCCGCCGATTGTGTGATTGCAGGAAAAGGCTCCGCCCTCCTTGTGTTTATAGCTTTAAGCTTCGTGGGTTTTTGGTGGGCCTACTTATGACACCTCTTTTTCACTTGTATGAATTAAACGAGGATAATCAAGTGTACATATATTGCATATGTCGGACTTTGGTCGACGGCGTGAAAAATCTACCTTGTAGGGGTGCTGTGATCTTCAGATTCCAACATGTGTTGAGCTACAGAATTCGAAAAGTCAATTCCGGAGTGTTGGCTGACTTGACGCGAGCTTGCCGCTATCGCAATCACTTCTTCGTCAAATAGGCTTCAGTTTGTTCAGTCATCGGTTCACGCTCATAGTGGAAAGTGAATTGGATGCTCGCAGCTCGAAAGAGGATACTGGACCGCAAAGCGGCGGCCCAGTAGCCGCTTGTGTACATAAATGGTAGAATTGCGATTTCTCGGTTACATTAATTTGGTAGTCTGTTCAGTACTTGCTCCCCTGCAAAGTTGTCTCCTTCCGACAATCTCAATGATCTCTGCCACCTCTCCTCGTAAGGATTCCACCGAGAATGTCGACACGTATCTTGACTCTTGATCAGATAACCTTGCCAGCGTTCAATTAGATCGAGTGGCGGCTCGGGGAGTTCCTAGCATCGCCCATAAGTCTTACCGGACTAACTGATATGAAGAATGTGTTTCACCTTGAGCCATTGCACAGTATCATGGAACTCGACCGAACAGAGACATCTGTCCTCATCCTCATCAAGAAAGGACTCCCAAGGTGGAACAAATTCACGGAGTTCCTGCAGAAGTTCTGGGCTTGCCAGGGAACACCTGATGTAATGACCCCAGTTAAGGTGCTCTGGGTGTGGTAACCTGTCACTGTATCCATTTGTGTAGTTCAGCTCAACAGCGGTTCAACATCTACAATGCAACCAACTCACCGCGAAGGGACAAGGTGACCAAATCCGACTCGTTGAATGTGACGAAGACAACCTTGAGCCAAATCGGTGGCCACCAAACACCCGCCGCGGGTGAGATCTTGTTCCCAAGAAAGTGTCAATATGGCGAGTATGCCACCAAGTGTCTGTTTTTTCATGCCTTGACCTATGGAGTGCAAGGCAGAGAAAGCGGCCATAACCTGATCCCATGAGAGATCCAATAAAACTCGTGTGTAGTACATGATCTCGACGGAATTGACAGTCTGGGAGATCATCCAACTGGCTTGAAAAATTCGAATGGATTCCGGAGACCAAACCATGAACTGACGGCAGTGCACAAGTGAAATCAATGAGGAGTGGCATATTCTGCTCTGGAGGGCATGAAGTGCAGGAAGGGTTGGTGAAATGACCGGACCTGCAGGAGACAATTGAAGGAAGTTCTGCCACGAGTACATCAAGTCGTAGGTTTCCCAACTGTCGAGAATGTGCGCTGGAGGCGACGTGTCAGCCCAGCAAGGCCACGTAGGCGGCAGACGTGGAGGACGCGTGGCGAGGCGTGTCGAGTCATGTTGCTATGGAGCCGGACTCCTGCAACGCGTCTTGAGACGCGTCGCGACGCGTCAACCATTATTCTCATGTTTACATTGTTTAGTTCGTTCATTGTTCCCTGAGGGGTATAAATACCAGTACTGTAGGCTACTTGAATATACCGTTTTTCCCCTCCAATTTACTACAGGTTATGGGCCTCACCCTTAACTGATCTACCCCAAATTTATCACCTTACTCTCACAACTTGAACCACAACTACCATGTCTACTACCACTGCCGAAGCTACGCCATCGTCGTTGTTCCGGATCGAACAGCTCAACGAGACGAATTGGGTTCCGTGGAAGCGCCGCGTCACTGCCATATTTCGCGAGCGTGCGCTCTTGAAGATCGTTGAGGGCACCACGCTGAAGCCTGTTGCCGCCGACCTGGACAATCCAACGACAGATGAGAAGAAGCAAAGAGAGCGATGGGAGGAGTTAGACGGGAAGGCGCAGACACAGATCGAGCTCACCTTGAGCGACTCGCAGATGGTTCATATCGCGGGTGCCAAGACTGCAGCCGAGATGTGGACGCAGCTTAAGCAGGTGAAAGAGAGAGGCGGGAAATTGGGAGTTTTGTCGCTTCGCCGCCGTCTGTACCGTACGATTGCCGACGACGCGACGGATATCGCTGTTCATGTCACGGAGTTGCGTCGGATCCAGGAGGAGCTTGCGATTCTTGGCAGCTTGGTCTCGGATGAGGACTTCTTGCTGCTGATAATCAGCTCGCTTCCCGAGTCATGGGACAACTTCACGTCAGCGTACCTGGGCGCATCGAGCAACACCCCGACCATTTTGTCACACAAATTTATTTCCCTGGTTCTTGAGGAATATCGTCGTAGACTGGAGAAAAATGGAGACGGGAATTCAGCAATGTACGGACGAGCAGCGCAGGGCAATGGAGGAGAAGGAAAAAAGAGAGTGGAATGTTATAATTGCCATAACATGGGCCACATCGCCGCCGATTGCTGGTCAAAAGGCGGAGGCAAGGATGGAAAGGGTCCAGGACGTCGCGGAAAGAAGGAGAAAGCAAATAAGGCAGACGACGTAGCTTCAGATTTTGTTGAGACTGCGTACGCCGCCAAATTCAACAACATTTCCCTTTATTCCTGGTTAGCCGACTCCGGCACTACTTCCCACATCTGCAACGACCGGACAGCATTTATCGAAATTCGAGCAATGGATGTACCCGTTGAAGGCGTTGGAGAAACACCACTGCACGCTCTGGGACGCGGAACAGTCCTGTTAGACTGTGAAGTCGACGGGAAGAATATAACTCACCGATTATTGGATGTGCTGTTCGCACCAACTTGCGCGCACAATTTGCTATCGATTAGCCGACTTGACGATGCTGGTTTGGAAGCCAAATTCAGTCACGGCAAGGTGGAATTTGTGCGACGCACCGATGGTCGAGTGATGGCGATGGGAAGCAAGACGGGACGTCTGTATCCCATGGCTGTGCGAGCCCAGAAGCCGGTGCAACCCGAGGCGCGAGAGAACGCGCACGCCGCTGTGGAAGCGAGCAACCAAACGTGGGATGCCTGGCACCGCCGGATGGGACATTTGGCTAAGAGCGGGTTGGAGAAACTCGTGAGGGAGGACCTAGTTGAGGGACTCACCGTGGACGAGGATTCTCCGCCACTCAGCCAATGCGAAGCTTGTGTCAAGGCGAAAATGACAACCAAGCCGTATCCGCAAGAGGCGCAGAACCGTCGCGAGGACCCGGGGGAGCTGACACATAGCGACATCTGGGGACCCGCACGAGTCGAATCGTTGAAAAAATCGAAGTACGCCATCTTGTTTACCGACGACGCAACACGCCACTGCAAACCTGATTTTTTGAAGCGCCGGGATGAGGCCTTCGAAAAAATCAAGGAATATATTGCCTGGGTGGAACGTCAGTATGGATACACACCAAAGGTCCTCCGAGTGGACAATGCCAAGGAACTCACGAGCGGGGCAGTGAAGACATGGCTAAAGGCCCGCGGGATCACACTGCAAAACCCCGCCCCGTACGCGCACTCGTCGAACGGAGTCGCCGAGCGCTTCAACCGGACGATTATTGAGCTTGCACGTGCGATGTTAATCGCGAAGAATTTACCGGCCTTCTTTGGGAGTCAGCCGTCGAGTATGCGGTGTATATCCGAAACCGCTCACCAACACGCGCACTCCAAGGGAAGACACCGGGGGAGGCCTGGACGCAGAAGAAAACCCGATGTATCGCATCTGAGGGAGTTTGGATGCGAGCTTTGGGTGAAGCGCGAGCCAGTTCAGAAGCTGTCGAAGTTAGGAGGCAATCACGAGAAGGCGGAGAAATTCACTTTTGTGGGTTTCGGAGACCATACAGACATTGTGAAATTCTACGACGGCAAGAACCGTGTAATTCGCGAGTCACGAAACGTCGTATGGGTCGAGCCGAGGGTCCCAGACCCTGGTCGATTTGCAGCTCGAGGGGGAGCTGGGAAAGCCGAGCCAGAAATCGCCCACAGAAACACCTGCAAAACCCGCTCTCGTGGAGGAACAGCTCCAACCGATAGCGCCAAAGCCGGGGCAGCCACAGGCGCAGACACGGTCGCAGCCGCCCGCGCAGACACCATTGCAGCAGCAGGCGCAGACACGATCACAGCCATCGAGCACACCTGAGCAGGCAACTTCTACATCGTCAACTCCACCAGCACAAATTGAGGACCCTAAAAACGCACCAGTTCGCCGTTCTTCACGCTCAACCAAAGACATCGACTACCGTAAGCTGAATAATCCAGCTGCGAGAGCGTCGAATGGTCTGCGGTTCCCACTCCCAGCACAAGAAAATATCTTGGAAGAAGAGGAGATGGAGAGGGCAGAGTACGCGTTCTTGGGCGAAGCAATTCTCGAGGCCACCGGCGCGCCGCGCACGTACAACGAGGCGCTCAAGTCGAGTGAGCAACTGGAGTGGAAGGAAGCGATGAGAGAAGAGATTGAGATGTTGAAAGAGAAAGGGACTTACAAGCTCGTGGAACTACCAAAGGATCGCCAAGCTATTGGAAGCAAATGGACATTCGTGAAGAAGGTTGATGAGCTAGGCCGAGTGTCTAGACACAAAGCCAGACTCGTTGCACTCGGATGCTCGCAGATCCCCGGCATAGATTTCACAGAGACGTACGCTCCCGTGGTTCGTCTCGAATCGATGCGCGCCGCACTCGCTATTGCAGCCCTACAAGATCTGGAAATTATCCAAATGGATATTCGGGGTGCATACCTTAACGGCGAGCTCAAGGAGGAAATTTATATGCGGCAGCCACCAGGTTTTGACGATGGAACCGGACGAGTTTGGAAGCTCCTGAAGACGATTTACGGGTTGAAGCAGTCAGGCCGCGAATGGAATCGCGAGTTTGACCGCAAGCTCACTTCAATCCAACTCACCAAGACAGCCGTTGATCACTGCGTGTATTTTCGCGAACGTGACGGCGAGCGAACTTGGGTGACTGTTTGGGTGGATGACTTGCTTATCCTGTCGACGTCGAGGAAGGAAGCAGAGAAGACAAAGATCGAGATTGAGGGATTGTTCGAGACAAAGGATCTAGGCGAGCCGCGCAAGATCATTGGCATCGAAATCGCGCGTGACCGCGATGCCGGCACAATCACCCTTCTCAACGCCACTACATCGAGACGCTGCTGGCGAAGTACGGCCTCACCGACGCCAAACCGCTCGCAACTCCGATGGACCCAAACGTTACGCTACGCAAAGTACCAGCCGACGCGCCGGCAGCGCCAGCGGATCTACGCGGGCAGTACCAATCGATGATTGGCGGAATCATGTACGCCGCCATTTGTACGCGTCCAGATATCGCGTACGCCGTGACGATGTTGAGTCAGTACTCGTCAAATCCGGGACCTGAGCATTGGAGCGCCTGCAAACGTGTCCTTCGCTATCTCTCTGGTACACGAAACTACGGCTTAGTCTACGGCAACACCAGCGACTCGGATGAGATCGTTTCTACGGGCTACAGCAACGCAGACTATGCAGCGAACCCAGACGACCGAAAGTCTATCTCAGGCTACGCTTTTTTGCTTGGAGGAGCGGCGTATGCATGGAGCTCGAAGAAAACAGACCACCGTCGCAACATCTTCAACGGAGGCGGAATATACCGCACTCGCCCACGCGACTCGGTTCGCAGTTTGGAGCCGATACCTTCTGGATGAGATAGGCTACGCCCAGACGGATCCTACCGTGATACACGAGGATAATCAAGCAGCGCTGGCGCTTGCACGCGATCCCCAATTTCACGCTCGATCAAAGCACTTCGACATCCAGAATCATTTCATTTGGGAAAAAATCGAGAACGGGACGATTGAACCCGTGTATTGCGCAACGGAAGATCAACTCGCCGACGTCTTCACTAAACCTCTGGCGAGACCCAAACACGACAAGTTCACGCGAGCACTGGGGCTCTTGCCGGTCTGAGGGGGAGTGTCGAGAATGTGCGCTGGAGGCGACGTGTCAGCCCAGCAAGGCCACGTAGGCGGCAGACGTGGAGGACGCGTGGCGAGGCATGTCGAGTCATGTTGCTATGGAGCCGGACTCCTGCAACGCGTCAACCATTGTTCTCATGTTTACATTGTTTAGTTCGTTCATTGTTCCCTGAGGGGTATAAATACCAGTACTGTAGGCTACTTGAATATACCGTTTTTTCCCCTCCAATTTACTACACCAACACTGGACTTCAGGTACAGGTTGAGATGCCTGAGGAAGAAACTGATCAAAAAAAAAAAGTGTAGCAGTACATTAGGCCCTTACTTTCAAATATGCCAAAACTTCTGTGAAATCTGATTCACTGGTATCACCCTTGTTATAACCAGAAAAGACGTAGTCGGGATTAACACCGCAAATTAGAGGGACAAGCTCCGCCGATGGGGGAATAGACTTCAGGCATACAACCAAGTCAGTCACATCTATCTTATGACTGAAGAGATCATAAAAACAGTGGTGATCAGAGAGTATGGAGGTACATACAGTAGACTGCCATTGTGGCTAGAAAGAGTTCGGATGACTGCATGAGTTACATTCATGCGGTTTTCCACTTTGAGATGGAAAATAGATGACCGTTGCGGATCTTGTAAAAAATCCCAAAATGACGCATGGTATGTGCTGACTTCGCCCTTGACATCTATGACAGAACAGAGGCTACGAAGAATCAAGTGAACAACCCCAGGTCGCAGTTCCAGAAGTTCTTCAATGTCCTCAGATCCCAACCATGATAACAATGCACAACCCTGCAAAATATCGCCAAGAGTCAAGCGAAATTGGGGTGGGACTCCAGATAGAATCTGAATGTAGAGCTGGTCAAGCACTGTGAATGGTATCTCAGAAGGAGTCTGTGAGAGCTCCACAACAGCTCTCAGCCGGTCGATTGGATAGAAATATTTGTCGTCCACAAACTTGACCACAGTGGATGCATATACAAAATATCCGGAGGACTTGCGAACCAGCCCTTCCAAGATATCTACTGATGGCCATGGAGTCGGAACACCCTCCATTGTATGCTTGTGCTCCCGGTGGATGCAGGCAAATTTGTCGCAGAGGAATGTTCAGACATCGTTAAATGACTGCTCAACATTGACGGAATGGAAGATACCAGCAAAGGAACACCCCTCCAAACTATCACAAATATGAGCCTCCGGTCTGCTGGCAATGATGATTCGAAAGATGTTTGGGTGTTGGCAAACGATGTGTCCTATCAGGCGCAATACTTCAACTTGAGCATTGTGAGTATCACACTCGTCCAGGCCATCAACAAGAAGGATTGAAGCTGCAGAATCTTTGAGAGATTTGCAAGGCTCAATGATCAGCTGACGTAGCTGGGCATCCATTGACCTCCCAACAATAGAGGGATCATGTTCAACAATTTGTGAAATCAGTGGATTCAGTTCACGGTTGTTGAGTGCAAGCTGATAGGCGAGCGTCACAAAGAGTGCTCTGGAATTCCCTCGCGTGGTGTGTGCCTTGTTTGAAAAAGAAGGCACCTCCAAGACAATTGGTGCTCTTCAATTTCTCACACATTGTCTGCATCACTGCAGACTTGCCCGCTCCAGCCGGCCCATGGAGCCAACATATGGGCTGAGTGGGGTTGTTTTGAGTGGCCCACTGATACAGATCATCCAGCAATTTTGTGCGTGTTTCGGGGTGGCATTTTGGCTGCGGAAAGCTGTCGGCAGAGTCGTACAGTGCCTCCAGCGCGACGGCACGATGGAGAATATGGATTCCTGTTTCACCGTGGCGATGATTGTGAATGATATCTGCGGTGTTCACATTATTCACAGAGAAAAATGTCCCCCCTTGGGTGGACGGCATCGGAGGAAGACGAAAGGCCTCTCGGTATTGTGTCAAATGGCCTCCCTCCAAGCGATCATCATCCAAAGAAGCGGCACTGTGGCCAGGACCGGTGGGCTGATAATCTGCCCCCACAGGAAAATCAACTTGAGTTCTAGTGTGATCTGAGTGGGGATGGGGATGCATAGCGGAGTAATGACTGAGTGGATTGGGCATCAAAGGCAAAGGGTCAGTGTGCGGTGAGGATGACGACGACACTATGGATGGCGTATTTTGCACATCATTGGAAGGGATTCCCAAGATATGTCGCCGAGAAGTCGCATCTGGAAAGTATGAGGACAGGTATCAATCACGAATTTCAGACTCACCGTAAGGCGCCGACGTCGCAGCCATACCCCGGCGCGTATTCCTGACCACTCCTGCTGACTCATGCTGAGATTTGGCAGTCTGACTATCAGCTCCCAGACCTGCACCCACCATCCAGTATGGCCCATCACGGTTGCCTCCGATCATCAATGGCTGGTGTGATCTTGAGATGCAACCATCTTCAAGCTGAGAAACTGGGTGACGGTCTTGAATTGTCAGGTGCTGGTGTGTTTGTAGATTCACATCGCCGCCGACATTGTAGAACGTCCCGCCCGATATCTGATGCCCAGAACCACCACTGAACATAGGCGGAGATTCAGATTTGCGTGAAAGGTAGGTACGGTATCGCAGTGAGAGGGAAGATCACCAGAAACACAGGAGCAGATCGGTACTATAAGTGTCCTCACTAATGTTGCCGTGACTCGGAAAGTCGAGTCACGACTCGGTGAGTCGACTTCCGAACTGAGTCGACTTGACCAAGTCGACTTAGTCACTTGAAGTTGACTCGGTTGATAAATTTTCCAAAATGCTCAAAAACACCTCTAGACCTCGTAAAAACCCAAATGGTGAAAGTTGATTTTTTGCCTGTCACAGAATGTCACAGATCTGTTACGGTGTCACGGAGGTCACAGAATTTTCGATGTCCCCAATCACTTCCCCGGGCTGCCCGGGGAAGTGAGGGCAAAAAGAGACAACCTACATTGGACCCGACTTGAGTCACTCAAGTCGACTTAACTCGGCTCAAATCGACTCCGCAAGTCGACTTGGAGTCGGTTTGTCCAAGTCGCGGCAACATTAGTCCTCACGAGGCTGTGCGAAGCTGTAGATGGCCTTAACACTGAACAGCACGAATGATTGCGCGCGTTTCCCACGCTGGGTCGTAAACATATCTGAGCCAGGTTGCGCTTGCGCAGGGTCGGCTTCAGGTGCAATAACGGCTATCCATTCACCAACGAAACAACATTACACCGAGATCACATCAGCGCAAACGGCGCCGCCCGATCCGCAAGCCTCGGGAACGCGCTTCTGCTTCTCGGGGCTGATGTACCCGCGCATGAAGCCCTTGTACACCATGTGTGCCTCGTCCTCCCTTAGCTCGACGTCCTTGATGCCCGAGATGCGCAGCGCGCAGTGGAACATCGAGAGCGGGATGCGCGTGCCCTTGCCGGAGGAGACCCAGCTGTGCAAAGGGCGAGTCAGCCTAGCCTTATGGGAGGAAGAGAGAGAGGGAGAGACGAGACGCACACGGCGGAAGAGTCCGCGCAGACACAGCTCGCGCTGCTCGAGCGCGCGGTCGAAGCCCGCGATGTCACCCGTACGGATCGCGGCGGCGGCGACGGCGCAAACATGTTCGCGGGGATGGCGAAGCGGTGTATGAGCTCGTCCGAGGGGAGGTGCCCGCGGAGGATGCGCAGGGGGATGAGGTACGCGAGGATGCGCCTACGGGCCGATACGGTGGTGCACAGTCTCTTCCCAGGCAAAAACGACGTCCTGCCGGCGGGATGCCTGTACTCGCTGCGAGTGTGGCTGCGGGCGAATGGGGGTCGACCACCGCCTCTTCGGCGAGGACGAGCTGTGGCTCGGCGCGGACCCGGACTTCGGGACGGTCGAGAACGCGTCGTTTGCGTGCCTGCGGCCCGGGGGCGCCACGGCCTTGGGCGTCCCGGACGCACAGATGTACGGCGCCATCGTCGGGCGCGCGCGCGTCCAGTTCGTTATCCGGTGGGTGTCTGTCTCATCCTTCTCTGTGCATCCCCATAATACGTGTGCTGACTGCTGCTTCTTTCATCTGTGCAGGTGGGCACTCGGCGACCGGTATTATTGATACATGATGGAGGACACCGCAGGCGGTGTCGGGAACGTCTTAATGGACGACCTGCGCCTCCGGGTCGAGGGCGACCCGGGCCGGGTAGCATTCCTCGTGTACACCGTGCCCGTGCGATCCGTGCCGGCGGGTGCGTCGTACCACCTGCGCGTGTGGCTCAACACGCGACGGGACGACCCGAGCGCGCACGCGCTCGACGACTCATATGTGTACCAGCGCATGCGGAGGTCGGACGCGTTCAAGATCGGCGCGCGGCTCGACTTTGAGGCGCTGGGCCCGCGGATTGGTATGGGGTCCCTCGCGGGCGCGCCGCAAACGGTCGTGACGGAGGCGGTCGGATTTTGGTCGACGGCGTGAAAACCTACCTCTTAGAGGTGCTGTGATCTTCAGATTCCGTCTGGTTCCCTACCACGAGTTCCTTGGTAGGGTTGGGAAGGCGAAGGACAGCGTTGGACAAGGATGCAGATGAAGAGGTTAGCACGGAAAATGCAGGGAGGGTAGCTGGCGCACTGGACGACATCCCCGACGACGACATCATCATCCCAGATGAGACCAGTACAGGAACAATCCCACCCGCGAGGGTGTTCCAGCCGAGCTTGGGGAGGAGGTGGCCGCTCCAGTGAGGACGGCTCGGATTTCACTGCACTTCGGGCGGGCTGCCGAGGTCTTCAAGCTCGAAGAAATCTTCGACATGCGGCGGCTGGAGGAGAAGTCATCGTGGGGTGGTTCATTGATGTCGTATGCGCTGGATGGCAAGAGAACTCTTGACGACCTTCTGGCGGAGTTTGAGGAAGACGCTCCTGGCGCATCGGACGAGGACGTCTACCTACCCCTTGACCCTTGACCTTGGATCTAGACCCGACTGGTTAGCGCAGTGTGAGATCAATGTGAGATAGGAGAATTACATTACGGGATGTACCGAATCGTTGATCTACCATCAATTTTCGAATTCGTCCTCGTCGCGTACTTCCATACGCGTCCTGTCCTCAGTCTGTTTCCCTTGATTCCTCGCTCTCTCAACTCATTTTTTGAGCCCCCCCTGCCATCCCTTTTTCTTGAGCATATCACGCTCGCGTTGTTTTGGGTCTCCTCTTTCCAGACCCGCTCCGTGCTGCGTACTAGTACTGGTAGTCTCCCAGAGGCAGAGTAGATCAATTCCCTTCAGAACCTCGTTCCTTAGGGTACTCCTTGATCTGATAGAGCTTGCGAAGGTTGGCCCCGGTTCTCCGTCTGCCTCAGGGAGACTGCGTACTGGTCCTGGTAGCCGCTCCCGACTTCCTGCCCGATCCGCACCTTGCCCCTTTCTCCAGGAGCACCGGAAAGAGCGACGAATCGGCCGCGAAGCAACCCAGACCTCCCGCACACCCACCTCCTTTCATCTCATCCTGCCTCTCACTTCTCTCTCATATCTATCCCCACGAGGGGTCCTCCCCTCCTATCCGATTCCTACCTCCCCGAGTATAGTTGTAAACGACATCTCACCTTATCCGCTAGCACCTGGAAACATGGTCTCGTAACCAGATTTTTTTCCGCACGGTGAGAAGACAGTTGTTCTCATGGAGGGAAACAAGATGGCTCTCCAACCCAGTTTGCGCCAACTGTCTGTATCTGACGTGTTCTTCAGAAGCACCAAGCCCAGTTTGCGCCCTCTCATCATTGCAGCCTCTTTATTCCAACAAACAGCTCAAGACTCGAGCACGCCCACGCGGTTCCGACCCAACGCCATCGTGCGCTGCCTCCCAACTACTGCTACCCGCCAAAGTACCTGTAGGCGCTGTATACACCCTCCCCACCTCTCCGCTGGCGCTCCCCAGTGCCCTCTACGCAGGTCCCGAGTGATGACCTCGGGAGAATTGCTGGCTACCGACTTTCTGCACGAGCTCACGCCCGCGCGCTGCAAAAGTCCGCCATCGACGTCAGGTGGCCAGACCGAGGTCTGTCTACCCTAAGTCGATGCGCGCGCCGGGTCGACTCTGAGACGCAGCTTAAAATGCAAGCTCGGCCCTACACGCCCGTGGGCTTCCAAGCCGACCGCACACGGCACGACGGCAACGTTCCCCTCCCTCACCAACCACCGATGCGGACGAAAAAAGGTAGGACGCAGAGTGGATCAGCGGTCGCTGCACGGCCGATACATGCACCGTCCCGCCCTTATTTTTCGCTTACTGGCGCTGTCGCGTTCCGCGTCCCGCGCTCGGCAGCGCAACGCACGGGAAGTCCGCGGCGCGCGCTCCTCTCCTCTCCACCCTTCTCTCCACCCACTCCCTTGCTCCCTCCCTCCCCGCAATCCCGGTTCATCCCTCTCCGCTTGAGCGCGATGCGCGTGCGCCGCGCCTCTCCACACCTCATCTACCTCTTCATCTGTCCCTTCCTCCCTCGATCCCCGCGCGCCGTGCCTCCATCGTTCCCATTTCCTCCCTTTCCTCCCCTTCCTACCCATTTGATCCTACGGACTCTTACACCTACGTACCGTACATACTCAGCAAGTACGATAAATACGATACCCTCCCTGTAAACCACCTCAATCAAATTAATTCCCAACCGGTCGGCCCACGCAAGTGAATCCAATCAAATTGAGACACCCACACCTCCGGTCTTGCGAACCAAGTCGACTCAACTACTGTATTCAACCACTCAACAAAGCGCAACGGCGAACTGCGTTGGGACTCGAGTCAGATGGCTGAGAACAAAAAGAAAGGCGAAAGGACCGTTTAAACGCGAACTCGAGTGGATCGACCGCGTGAACTAACTTGAAGTTTGAGTCAGTTCAGCGGAAAATGAAGGTATCTTTAAGGCCCGAGACATCAGACTCGGAGTCGACTCTGACGCACCGGGCGCGGTTCTGCGCATCAACTGTACGGGTGAGTGCATCTTGCGGCTCATCTGGGCAAATATTAATATGCAAGGTCTCGTGGGCGCTCTTTCATCCCGGTCCAGGTGGTACCGGTAGGCATCACCCTCTTTGAAGCCTTCAAGTTCCGTAATCTCCGCCGTCTCGGATCCACTTGCCGGGTAGGTTCAAAGATGTATTCTTTCAATCTTCAAGTGCGAGGACGCGGATGGGTCAAAGACAACTTAAACTAGACCACAGCTGGTCTGGAATAAATTATTTCCCCCTCCCTCTGGCTGAATACTCGACTCCTCGTCTTCTAGCCGCCCTAGATCCGGCGGATTCGGCACTTATGCCGCTATCGCGGGTCGACGCAATCACTTCTCCGTCAAATATGCTTCAGTCATCGGTTCACATTCATAGTGGAAAGTGAATTGGATGCTCGCAGCTCGAAAGAGGATATTGGACCGCAAAGCGGCGGCCCAGTAGCCGCTTGTGTACATAAATGGTAGAAGTGCGATTTCCCGGTTACATTTCGGTTAGTTTGTTCAGTAGGTCCTCCCAGTCTGGAGAGTCTACAAAGTTGTCTATTTCCACTGATCCCAATGATTTCTGCCACCTCTCCTCGTAAGGATTCCACCAAGAATGTTGACACGTATCTTGACTCTTGATCAGATAACCTTGCCAGCGTTCAATTAGATCGAGTGGCGGCTCGGGGAGTTCCTAGCATTGCCCATAAGTTTTACCGGACTAGCTGATATGAAGAATGTGTTTCACCTTGAGCCATTGCACAGTATCATGGAACTCGACCGAACAGAGACATCTGTCCTCACTAACAAAGGACTCCCAGGGTGGAACAAATTCACGGAGTTCCTGCAGAAGTTCTGGGGTTGCATACGGGGAACACCTGATGAGATGACCCCAGTTAAGGAATGCTAACTTGTTACTGTATCCATTTGTGTGGTTCAGCTCAACAGTGGTTCAACATCTACAATGCAACCAACTCACCGCAAAGGGACGATTTGACCAAAACCGACTCGTTGAATGTGACGAAGACAAGCTCGAGCCAAATTGGTGGCCACCAAACACCCGCCGTGGGTGAGGTCTTGTTCCCAAGAAAGTGTCAATATGGCGAGTATGCTACTAAGTGTCTGTTTTTTTCATGCCTCGACCTATGATAGAATGCAAGGCAGAGAAAGCGGCCATAACCTGATCCCATGAGAGATCCAATAAAACTCGAGTGTAATACATGATGTCGGCGAAATCGACAGCCTGAGAGATCATCCAACTGGCTTGAAAAATTTGAACAGATTCTGGAGACCAAACCATGAACTGACGGCAGTGCACAAGTGAAATTGATGAGGAGTGGCATATTCTGCTCTGGAGGACATGGAGTGCAGAAAGGGCTGGTACTAATTTGACCGGACCCGCAAGGATCGACCCACTAAAAGGTGATTTAATGAAGTCCTCCCATGAGTACATCAAATGGTAGGTTTCCCAACATTGGACTTCAGGTACAGGTTGAGATGCCTGGTGAGGAAGAAGTGATCAGAAAGAAAAAAAAGTGTAGTGGTACATTTGGCCCCACTTTCAAATACGCCAAAACTTTTGTGGAAATTGATGCTCCGTCATAACATGGAAAGAGATAGTCGGGATTAACACCGCAGATCAGAGGGACAAGCTCCACCGAGGGGGGAATATACTTCAGGCATGCAACCAAGTCAGTCACATTTATCTTATGACTGAAGACATCATAAGAGCGGTACTTGGTGATCAGAGAGTGTGGTACATACAATAGATTGCCATGGTGGCTAGAAAGAGTTCGGATGACTGCACGAGTTACATTCATGCGGTTTTCCACTTTGAGATGGAAAATAGATGACCGTTGCGGATCTTGTAAAAAATCCCAAAATGACGCATGGTATGCATAGATTCTGCCCGTGACATCTAAGACAGAATGGAGACTCCGAAGAATCAAGTGAACAATCCCAGGTCGCAGTTCCAGAAACTTTTCAATCTCATTGGGTGTTGAAATCTTCCATAATGATGCACAACCCTGCAAAATATCACCAAGAGTCAAGCGAAATTGGGGTGGGACTCCAGATAGAATCTGAATGTAGAGCTGGTCAAGTGCCGCGAATGGTGTCTCGGAAGGAGTCTGCGAGAGCTCCACAACAGCTCTTAGCCGGTCGATTGGATGGAAATATTTGTCGTCCACAAACTTGACCACAGTGGATGCGTATATAAAATATCCGGAGGACTTGTGAACCAGCCCTTTCAAGATATCTACTGATGGCCATGGAGTTGGAACACCCTCCATTGTATGCTTGTGCTCCCGGTGGATGCGGGCAAATTCATCGCGGAGGAATGTTCGGACATTGTCAAATGACTGCTCGATGTTGACAGAATGGAGGATCCCACCAAAGGAAGGCTCCTCCAAACTGTCACGAATATGAGCCTCCGGTCTGCTGGCGATGACGATTCGAAAGATGTTTGGGTGTTGGCAAACGACGCGTCCAATCAAGCGCAATACTTCGACTTGAGCATCGTGAGTGTCACACTCGTCAAGACCATCAACAAGAAGGATTGGAGCTGCAGAATCTTCGAGAGATTTGCACGGCTCAATGATCAGCTGATGTAGCTGGGCATCTATTTTCCTCCCACAACGGAGGGATCATGTTCGACAATTTGTGAAATCAGGGGATTCAGTTTGCGGTTGTTGTTGAGCGCAAGCTGATAGGCGAGTGTCACGAAGAGTGCTCTGGAATTCCCTCGAGTGGCGTGGCCTCGTTTGAAAAAGAAGGCGCCTCCAAGACGGTTGGCACTCTTCAATTTCTCACACATTGTCTGCATCACTGCAGACTTGCCCGCCCCAGCCGGCCCATGGAGCCAACATATGGGCTGAGCAGGGTTGTTTTGGGTGGCCCACTGATATAGATCACCCAGCAATTTTGTGCGTGTTTCAGGGTGGCATTTTGGCTGCGGAAAGCTGTCGGCAGAGTCGTACAGTGCCTCCAGCACGACGGCACGATGGAGAATATGTATTCCTGTTTCACCGTGGCGATGATTGTGAATGATATCTGCGGTGTTCACGTTATTCGCAGAGAAAAATGTCCCCCCTTGGGTGAACGGCATCGAAGGAAGACAAAAGGCCTCTCGGTATTGCGTCAGATGGCCTCCCTCCAGGTGATCATCATCCAAAGCAGCAGCACTGCAGCCAGGACCGATGGGCTGATCCGCCCCCACGGGAAAATCAACTTGAGTTCTGGTGTGATTTGAGTGGGAATGGGGATGGGTAGCGGAGTAACGACTGAATGGATTAGGCATCGAGGGCAAAGAGTCGGTGTGCGGTGAGGATGACGACGATACTATGGATGGCGTATTTTGCACATCATTGGAAGGGATTCCCGAGATACATCGTTGAGAAGTTGCATCTGGAAAGTATGAGGACAGGTATCAATCGCGAATTTCAGACTCACCGTAAGGCGCCGACGTCGCAGCCGTACCCCGGCACGTATTCCTGACCACTCCCGCTAACTCATGCTGAGATTCAGCAGTCTGACTATCAGCTCCCAGACCTGCACCCGCCATCCAGTATGGCCCGTTGTCTCCGATCATCAATGGCTGGTGTGATCCTGGGATGCGACCATCTTCGAGCTGAGAAATTTGGTCATGGTCTTGAATCGTCAGGTGCTGGTGTGTTTGTAGATTCACGTCGCCGCCGACGTTGTAGAACGTCCCGCCCGATATCTGGTGCCCAGAACCACTGAACATAGGCGGAGATTCAGATTCGCGTGAAAGGTAGGTATGGTATCGCAGTGAGGGAAGACCGCCAGAGACGCGGGAGCAGCCCAGTGCAATAAGTGTTTTCCTGGAACTGTGCGAAGCTGTAGATGGCCTTAACAGCATGACTAATTGCACGCGTTTCCCGCAGAGGGTCGTAAATATATCTGAGCCCAGGCCATGCTGCCCAAGGTCGGAGGCTCAGGCCTGAGCTGTAATAACCGCTATCCATTCCCAGCCAAACCACAATACACCTACTTACATCACAGCAGCGCAAACGGCGCCGCCCGATCCGCAAGCCTCGGAAACGCGTTCGTCGCCGCCAGCACTACCATCTGCTTCTCGTGGCTGATGTACCCGCGCATGAAGCTCTTGTACACCATCGAGCTCGACGTCCTTGATGCCCGAGATGCGCAGCGCGCAGTGGAACATCGAGAACGGGATGCGCGTGCCCTTGGCGGAGGCGACCCAACTGTGCAAAGGGCGAGTCAGCCTAGCCTTTTGGGAGGAAGAGAGAGAGGGAGAGACGAGAAACGAGACGCACACACGACGGAAGAGCCCGCGCAGACACAGCTCGCGCGCCTTGCAGGTTCAGCTCGATGAGGCGCACCTTGCGCTGCTCGAGCGCGCAGTCGAAGCCCGCGATGTCGCCCGTGCGGATCGCGGCGACGAACGGCGCGAAGATGTTTGCGAGGATGGGGAAGCGGTGCATGAGCTCGTCCGAGGGGAGGTTCCCACGGAGGATGTGCAGGGGGATGAGGTACGCGAGGATGCGCCTACGGGCTGATACGGTGGTGCACAGTCTCTTCCCAGGCAAAAACGACGTCCTGCCGGCGGGATGCCTGTACTCGCTGCGCGTGTGGCTGCGGGCGAATGGGGTCGACCACCGCCTCTTCGGCGAGGACGAGCTGTGGGTCGGCGCGGACCCGGACTTTTCGGGACGGTAGAGAACGCGTCGTTTACGTGCCTGCGAACCGGGGGCGCCACGGCCTTGGGCGTCCCGGACGCGCAGGTGTACGACGCTGTCGTCGGGCGGGCGCGTGTCCAGTTCGTTATTCGGTGGGTGTCTCATCCTTCTCTGTGCATCCCCATAATACCAGTGTGCTGACCGCTGCTTCTTTTATCTGTGCAGGTGGCAGTCTCTCAGCGACCGGTATTATCGATACACGATGGAGGACACCGCAGGCGGTGTCGGGAACATCCTAATGGACGACCTGCGCCTCCGGGTCGAGGCAGGGTAGCGTTCCTCGTGTACACCGTGCCCGTGCTATCCGTGCTGGCGGGGCGTCCCACCGCCTGCGCGTGTGGCTCAAGACGCGACGGGACGACCCGAGCGCGCGCGCGCTCGACGACTCATATGTGTACCAGACCGTGCGGAGGTCGGATGCGTTCAAGATCGGCGCGCGGCTCGACTTTGAGGCGCTGGGCCCGCGGATTGTTATGGGGTCCCCCGCGGGCGCGCCGCAAACGGTCGTGACGGAGGCGATCGGATTTTGGTCGACGGCGTGAAAAACCTACCTCCTAGGGGTGCAGTGATCTTCAGATTCCGTCTGGTTCCCTACCACGAGCTCATGGGGTTGGGAAGGCGAAGGACACCGCCGAGGTGGACAAGGTGGACAAGGATGCAGATGAAGAGGTTAGCACGGAAATGTAGGGAGGGTAGCTGGCGCACTGGACGACATCCCCGACGACATCATCCCAGCGCTGATGAGACCAGCAACAATCCCACCCACGAGGGTGTTCCAGCCGAGCTTGGGGAGGAGGTGGCCGCTGCAGCGAGGACGACTCGGATTTCGCTGCACTTCGGGAGGGCTGCCAAGGTCTTCAAGCTCGAAGAAATCTTCGACATGCCGCTGGAGGAGATGTCACCGTGGGGTGGTTCATTGATGTCGTATGTGCTGGATGTCAAGAGAACTCTTGACGACCTTCTGGCGGGGTTTGAGGAAGACGATCCTGGCGCACCGGACGAGGACGCGGTAATGGTAGAATAAATATGATTTCCTTTTTGGTACTAAATCCACGCAAATAAACCTGACCTCCCTTGCCTTGTGGTCAAGGTCGGGTCAACCTCCGTCTGCCTACCCCTTGACCCTTGACCTTGGGTCTAGACCCGGGTCAACTGCAACACTGGTTAGCGCGACTGCAGTGGGAGGATTAGATTACGGGATGTACCGAATCTTTGATCTACCATCAATTCGTCCTCGTCGCGTACTCCCATACGCGTCTCGTCCTCAGTCTCTTTCCCTCGGTTCCTCGCATTTTTGAGCCCTGCCTGCCTTCCCTTTTTCTTGAGCATCTCACGCTCGCGTTGTTTTGGGTCTCCTCTTTTCAGACCCGCTTCGCGCTGCATACTAGTACTGGTAGTCTCCTATCCGATTCCTACCTCCCCGAGTACAGTTATAATCGACATCTCACCTTATCCGCTAGCACCTGGAAACATAATCTCGTAACCGGACTTTTTTTCCGCACGGTGAGAAGACAGTTGTCCTCAAGGAAGGAAATAAGATGGCTCTTCAACCCAGTTTGCGCCAACTGCCTGTATCTGACATGTTCTTCAGAAGCACCAAGCCCAGTTTTTGCCCTCTCATCATTTCAGCCTCTTCTATCCGACACACAGCCCAGGAGTTAAGCACGCCCGCGCGCTTCCCGCCGGTCCCGACCCAACGCCATCGTGCGCTGCCTCCTGGCTACCGATACCCGCCAAAGTACCTGTAGGCGCTGTATATACCCTCCCCACCTCTCCGCTGGCGCTCCCCAGTGCCCTAACGCAGGTCCCGGTCGATGATATCGGGAGAATAGCTGGCTACCGACTTTCTGCACGAGCTCACCGCGCGCTGCAAAAGTCTGTCATCTCGGACGTCCGGCGGCCAGACCTCGGTCTGTCTACCCTAAGTCGATGCGCGCACCGGGTCAAATCTGACACACAGCTCAAGCCTCAAGCTCGGCCCTACACGCCCGTGGGCTTCCAAGCCGACCGCACACGGTACGACGGCGACGTTCCCCTCCCTCACCAACTACCGATGCGGACAAAAAAAGGTAGGACGTAGAGTGAATCTGCCGTCGCTGCACAGCAGATACATGCATCATCCGCACTTATTTTCCGCTTACTGGCGCGCTGCCTTGCATGAGCGCCTCTGTCGGTGCGTACACTGTGCGACACGGTGTCGCGTTCCACGTCCCGCGCTCGGCAGCGCAACGCACGGGCAGTCCGCGGCGCGCGCTCCTCTCCTCTCCACCCTTCTCTCCACCCACTCCCTTGCTCCCTCCCTCCCCGCAATCCCGGTTCATCCCTCTCCGCTTGAGCGCGATGCGCGTGCGCCGCGCATCTCCACACCTCATCTACCTCTTCATCCGTCCCTTCCTCCCTCGGTCCCTGCGTGCCGCGCCTCCCCGAGCTGCCATTGTTCCCTGCCTCCCTTTCCTCCCCCTACCTGCCCATTTACTCTTACGGACTCTTGTACCTACGTACCGTACATACTCAGCAAGTGCGATAGATACGATACCCTCCCTGTAAACCACCTCAATCAAATTAATTCCCAACCGGTCAGCCCACGCAAGTGAATCCAATTAAATTGAGACACACACACCTCCGGTCTTGCGAACCAAGTCGACCCAACTATTCAACCACTCAACAAAACGCAACGGCGAACTGCGTTGGGACTCAAATCAGATGGCTGAGAACAAAAAGAAGGGCGGACGGACCGTTTCCACGTGAACGCGAGTGGATGGAACCTCGCGAACTGACCTGAAGTTTGAGTCAGTTCAGCGGAAAATGAAGGTACCTTTAAGGCCCGAGACGCGACTCTGACCAGCAAGATATGCTCGATAGAAATTACAGTACAATATGCACCGTGCGCGGTTCTGCGCGTCAACTGTACGGGTGAGTGCATCTTGCGGCTGGTCTGGGCAAAAATATACAACGTCTCGCGCGCGCTCTTTCATCCCGGTCCACACTCTTTGAAGTCTTCAAACTCCGCAATCTCCACCGTCTCGGATCCATTTGCCGGGTATGTTCAAAAATGTATTCTTTCTATCTTCAAGTGCGAAGACTCGGATAGGTCAAAGACAACTCAAACTAGACCACAGCTGGGCTGGAATAAATTATTTCCCCTCTCTGGCTGAATACTCGACTCTGCGGCTTCCAGCCGCCCTGGATCCGGCAGATTCGGCACTTACGCCGCCATCGCGGGTCGACGCAATCACTTCTCCGCCAAATACATATGCTTCAGTCATCGGTTCACGCCCATACTAGGAAGCGAATTGGATGCTCGCAGCTCGAAAGAGGATACTGGACTGCAAAGCGGCGGCCCAGTAGCCGCTTGTGTACATAAATAGTAGAAGTGTGATTTCCCGGTTACATTTTGGTTAGTTTGTTCAGTAGGCACTCCCAGGCTGGAGAGTCTGCAAAGTTGTCTCTTTCCATTGATCTCAATGATCTCTGCCACCTCTCCTCGTAAGGATTCCACCAAGAATGTCGACATGTATCTTGACTCTTGATCAGATAACCTTGCCAGTGTTCAATTAGATCGAGTGGTGGCTTGGGGAGTTCCTAGCAATGCCCATAAGTCTTACCGGACTAACTGTTATGAAGAATGTGTTTCACCTTGAGCCATTGCACAGTATCATGGAACTCGACCGAACAGAGACATCTGTCCTCATCCTCATCAAGAAAGGACTCCCAAGGTGGAACAAATTCACGGAGTTCCTGCAGAAGTTCTGGGCTTGTCAGGGAACACCTGATGTAATGACCCCAGTTAAGGCGCTCTGGGTGTGGTAACCTGGCACTGTATCCATTTGTGTAGTTCAGCTCAACAGCGGTTCAACATCTACAATGCAACCAACCCACCGCGAAGGGACAAGGTGACCAAAACCGACTCGTTGAATGTGACGAAGACAAGCTCGAGCCAAATCGGTGGCCACCAAACGCTCGCCACGGGCGAGGTCTTGTTCCCAAGAAAGTGTCAATATGGCGAATATGCCACCAAGTGTCTGTTTTTTCATGCCTCGGCCTATGGAGTGCAAGGCAGAGAAAGCGGCCGTAACCTGATCCCATGAGAGATCCAATAAAACTCGCATGAAGTACATGATCTCGTCGGAATCAACAGCCTGAGAGATCATCCAACTGGCTTGAAAAATTCGAACGGACCCCGGAGACCAAACCATGAACTGACGGCAGTGCGCGAGTGAAATTGATGAGGAGTGGCATATTCTGCTCTGGAGGGCATGGAGTGCAGAAAGAGCTGGTGAAATGACCGGACGTGCAGAGTTTGGCACACAGGGAAACGACAAAACCAAGTCCTCCCACGAGTACATCAAATCGTAGGTTTCCCAACACTGGACTTCAAGTACAGGTTGAGATGCCTGAGGAAGGAGTGATCAAAAAAGAAAAAGTAGCAGTACATTAGGCCCTTACTTTCAAATATGCCAAAACTTCTGTGAAATCTGATTCACTGGTATCACCCTTGTTATAACCAGAAAAGACGTAGTCGGGATTAACACCGCAAATCAGAGGGACAAGCTCCGCCGACGGGGGAATAGACTCCAGGCATGCAACCAAGTCAGTCATATCTATCTTATGACTGAAGAGATCATAAAAACAGTGGTGATCAGAGAGTATGGAGGTACATACAGTAGACTGCCATGGTGGCTAGAAAGAGTTCGGATAACTGCATGAGTTACATTCATGCGGTTTTCCAGTTTGAGATGGAAAATAGATGACCGTTGCGGATCTTGTAAAAAATCCCAAATGATGCATGGTATGCGTAGACTGCACCCGTGACATCTATGACAGAATGAAGGCCACGAAGAATCAAGTGAACAACCCCAGGTCGCAGTTCCAGAAGTTTTTCAATCTCATCGGATGTCAACGTGTTCCATAACAATACACAACCCTGCAAAATATCGCCAAGAGTCAAGCGAAATTGGGGTGGGACTCCAGATAAAATCTGAATGTAGAGCTGGTCAAGTGCTGCAAATGGCACCTCAGAAGGTGTCTGCGAGAGCTCCACAACAGCTCTTAGACGGTCAATTGGATGGAAATATTTGTCATCCACGAACTTGACCACAGTGGATGCGTATACAAAATATCCGGAGGACTTGTGAACCAGCCCTTTCAAGATATCTACCGACGGCCATGGAGCCGGAACACCCTCCATTGTATGCTTGTGCTCCCGCTGGATGCGGGCAAATTCATCACAGAGGAATGTTTGGACATCATCGAATGACTGCTCGACGTTGAAGAAACGGAGGATCCCACCAAAGGAAGGCTCCTCCAAACTATCACGAATATGAGCCTCTGGTCTGCTGGCGATGATGATTCGAAAGATGTTTGGGTGTTGGCAAACAACACGTCCTATCAAGTGCAATACTTCGACTTGAGCATCGTGAGTGTCGCACTCATCCAGGCCATCGACAAGAAGGATTGGAGCCACAGAATCTTTGAGAGATTTGCACGGCTCAATGATCAGCTGATGTAGCTGGGCATCCATCGACCTCCCAACAATGGAGGGATCATGTTCAACAATTTGTGAAATCAGCGGATTCAGTTCACGGTTGTTGTTGAGTGCGAGCTGATAGGCAAGCGTCACGAAGAGTGCTCTGGAATTCCCTCGCGTGGCGTGGCCTCGTTTGAAAAAGAAGGCGCCTCCAAGACGATTGGTGCTCTTCAATTTCTTACACATTGTCTGCATCACTGCAGACTTGCCCGCTCCGGCTGGCCCATGGAGCCAACATATGGGCTGAGCGGGGTCGTTTTGGGTGGCCCACCGATACAGATCATCCAGCAATTTTGTGCGTGTTTCAGGGTGGCATTTTGGCTGCGGAAAGCTGTCGGCAGAGTCATACAGTGCCTCCAGCGCGACGGTGCGATGGAGAATATGGATTCCTGTTTCGCCGTGACGATGATTGTGAATGATATTTTCTGCAGTGTTCACATTATTCGCAGAGAAAAATGTGCCCCCTTGGGTGGTCGGCATTGGAGGAAGACGAAAGGCCTGGTGGTATTGTGTCAAATGGCCTCCCTCCAGGCGATCGTCATCCAAAGCAGCAGCACTGCGACCAGGACCAACGGGCTGATCCGCCCCTACGGGAAAATTGACTCGAGTTCTGGTGCGATTTGGATGGGGAGGGAGATGCGCAGCGGAGTAACGACCGAGTGGATTGGGCATCGAGGGCAAAGGGTCGGTGTGCGGTGAGGATGACAACGACGCTATGGATGGCGTATTTTGCACATCATTGGAGGGGATTTCCGAGATACGTCGTCGAGAAGTCGCATCTGGAAAGTATGAGGACAGGTATCAATCACCAATTTCAGACTCACCGTAAGGCGCTGACGTCGCAGCCATACCCCGGCGCGTATTCCTAACCACTCCTGCCAACTCATGCTGAGATTCGGCAGTCTGACTTTCAGCTCCCAGACCTGCACCCGCCATCCGGTATGGCCCTTTGTCTCCGATCATCAATGGTCGGTGCGATCCTGAGATGCGACCATCTTCGAGCTGAGAAACTGGGCGATGGTCTTGAATCGTCAGGTGCTGGTGTGTTTGTAGATTCACGTCGCCGCCGACGTTATAGAACGTCCCGCCCGATATCTGATGCCCAGAACCACCGCTGAACATAGGCGGAGATTCAGATTCGCGCGAAAGGTAGGTATCGTATCGCAGTGAGAGGGAAGATCACCGGAAACACAGGTACAATAAGTGTCCTCACGAGGCTGTGCGAAGCTGTAGATGGCCTTAACAGTATGGCTGATTGCACGCGTTTCCCGCACAGGGTCGTAAATATATCTCAGCCCGGGCCGTGCTGCCCAAGGTCGGAGGCTTAGGTCTGAGCTGTAATAACCGCTATCCATTCCCAGCCAAACCACAATACACCTACTTACATCACATCAGCGCAAACGGCGCCGCCCGATCCGCAAGTCTCGGGAACGTGTTCGTCGCCGCCAGCACTACCATCTGCTTCTCGTGGCTGATGTACCCGCGCATGAAGCCCTTGTACACCATGTTCGCGACGAGGCACTCGGCCCCCTCGAGCTCGACGTCCTTAATGCCCGAGATGCGCAGCGCGCAGTGGAACATCGAGAGCTTGGCGGAGGAGACCCAGCTGCACGAGGGTGAGTCAGCCGAGTTTTATGGGGAGGAAGAGGGAGAGGGAGAGAGGAGACGCACACACGGCAGAAGAGCCCGCGCAGACACAGCTCGCGCGCCTTCTCGAGCGTGAGGAGCAGGTTCAGCTCGATGAGGCGCGCGGTTGAAGCCCGCGATGTCGCCTGTGCGGATCGCGACGACGAACGGCGCGAATATGTCCGCGAGGATGGGGAAGCGGTGCATGAGCTCGCCCGAGGGGAGGTGCCCGCGGAGGATGCGCAGGGGGATGAGGTACGTGAGGATGCGCCTACGGGTGGGGGTTAGCCAGCAGCGAAAATCGCGAGGTGGGGGGAGACGGACGCTTGGTTCTCGTGCGCGGCGATGCGGCAGTGATAGAATGCGAGGGTGAGCTCTTGTTCCGCCTGCATGTGGTGTCAGTGAAGAAGACAAAGGAATCGCGCGACACGCCTTGGCGTATTCCTCGTTCAGGAAACTCAGCAAGGTAAGATGGTAGGCCGCGGGCGCGCGAGGGCAAAAAAAATAAGGAGGAAAAATAGGGTAGGTTCGGCAAGGTAGGGCATGTACTTACGATTTCCGCGACGTTCGAGGCTGTGTCGACTTTGCTCCGGAATTTTCCCTTATCGAGGTAGGAGGTGGTCGAGGCGTTGGATCTGTCGCGTTGAGTTTGATGTTGTTGTGGATGAGGCTGGGGCTGGTACTGCAGCTGGGCCTGCGACTGAGGCGGAGCCTGAGACTGGGGATGCGACTGCCGCCTTGACGGCGCCGGTTGATACTGCTATTGCTGCTGCGGCTGATGCGGCGGCGGCGGGTGCGATTGGTGCCCGTGCGACCGTGCCGAAGGCTGCGGGTATGAAGAATGCGACGAATGCTGCAACCTCGAATACGGCGGGTGGTATGTCAGCGACTGCGAGGCAGCGGGTGGCGGGTGCGCATGCGGGTAGGACGACGCCGATGACGCCGGCGATTGGGAGGGCATAAGTGGGAGCGGTATGAATTTGAATGCGGCGCATGGTGTGAGGGCTGCGGCTGGTGCGCCGAGCGCGGTGGAGGATGTGAGTGCGAGGTGGAGGTGAAGCCTGCGCACGCGAATGCATCGCATGCAGCAGCTAGCTCGGGGGCGTGGTCATCGGCGGCGGGGGGTTGCGAATGCGCGGAAGACGACCGCTGCTACTGCTGCTGGCACGCAAGATGCTCCTGCGGGGACGCGATCGTGTGTTGCCGCAACAGATGCGGCTGCCCATGTCCGTGTGGTTGCGGGGCCTGCTGGGCTTGTCGCTGCGGTATCTGGGCCTGGGGGGGAGGGCATCGGCGAGTGCGGCGCATAATGCTGCTGCACCTGCTGCTGTTGGGCGTAGGGCGACTGCTGAGGCGGCGTCGCACTCAGCGGCGACGCCCCCGCGCTCAACGGCGACGGCTGGACCAAGTGTCGGTGCTGCTGTGCCTTCGCTTGCTGTTGCTGGTGCTGCTGCACGACAGGCTGACGCTACACCTGCGTCTGCTGGAGCTGCTGATATCTACTCCAATCCCAACTCTCCTGCGCGGGGACCGGTGGCGGGGTAGGCGGGGTCGGGGTGAGCTGTCGCGTCGTGCGCGTGTTGCGCATTGCGTAGGGCGCGTTCGGCGGTTCTGTCTCCGATGACCTTGTTCTTCGATAATTTTAGGTCCCGCTGAAGCTTTTCAGGGCATTAATTATCGCTAGCGAGGCGTGCGTTCTTCCTGGGACCCGTGGGTGGGTTGTCGGAGTGTCTTGTCTCATGGTAGAGGGGTATTTACAAGCGGGAGAGATATGTACGGTGCAAAAGAAACGTTAGGGAATCGAGCGCGTCGGGGGAGCGCGCGCAAGGAAAGGTGACGAGTCACGGTGATCGTCACAGCTTTCCCGATTCCCGCATGTCCTGCCCCAGTGCCCGATCCGCACCTTTCCCCCTTCTCCAGGAGCGCCGGAAAGAGCGACGAATCGCGGCCCAGACCTCCCGCACACTTCCCTTCATCTCATCCTGCCTCTCACTTCTCTCTCATATCTATCTCCACGAGCGGTCCGCAGGACCGCCCTCCCCCCTATCCGATTCCTACCTCCCCGAGTACAATTGTAATCGACGTCTCCTTATCTGCCAGAACCTTGAAACATAGTCTCGTAACCAGACTTTTCTCCGCACGGTGAGAAGACAGTCGTTCTCAAGGAGGGAAACAAGATGCTCCAACCCAGTTTGCGCCAACTGCCTGTATCTGACGTGTTCTTCAGAAGCACCAAGCCCAGTTTGCGCCCTCTCAGCATTCCAGCCTCTTCCTTCCGACACAGCTCAAGACTCAACACGCCCGCGCGGTCCCGACCCAACGCCATCGTGCGCTGCCTCTCGACTACCGCTACCCGCCAAAGTACCTAAAGGCGCTGTATAAACCCTCCCCACCTCTCCGCTGGCGTTCCCCAGTGCCCTCCACGCAGGTCCCGAGCGATGACCTCGGGAGAATTGCTGGCTACCGACTTTCTGCACGGGCTCACGCCCGCGCGCTGCAAAAGTCCGTCATCGACGTCCGGCGGCCAAACCTCGGTCTGTCTACCCTAAGTCGATGCGCGTGCCGGGTCGACTCTGATACGTAGCTCAGGACTCAAGCTCGGCCCTACACGCCCGTGGGCTTCCAGGCCGAACACACGGCACAACGGCGACGTTCCTCTCCCTCACCAACCACCGAGCGGACGAAAAAAGGTAGGACGTAGAGTAGATCCGCGGTCGCTACACGGCAGATGCATGCGTCGTCCGCCCTTGTTTTCTGCTTACTGGCGCGCTGCCTTGCTTATGAGCGCCTCTGTCGGCGCGTACGCTGTGCGGCACGGTGTCGAGTTCCGCGTCCCGCGCTCGGCAGTGCAACGCACGGGCAGTCCGCGGCGCGCGCTCCTCTCCTCTCTACCCTTCTCTCCACCCACTCCCTTGCTCCCTCCCTCCCCGCAATCCCGGTTCATCCCTCTCCGCTTGAGCGCGATGTGCCTCTCCACACCTCATCTACCTCTTCATTTGTCCCTTCCTCCCTCGGTCCCCGCGCGCTGTGCCTCCCCGAGCCGCCATCGTTCCCTGCCTCCATTTCCTACCCATTTGATCTCACAGACTCTTACGCCTACGTCTGCCCTACGTACCGCACATACTCAGCAAGTGCGATAAATACGATACCCTCCCTGTAAACCACCTCAATCAAATAAATACAATCCCTTTGGATCGGACTTGAACCGCGTGAACTGATTTGAAGTTTGAGTCATTTCAGCGGAAAATGAAGGTACCTTTAAGGCCCGAGACGACATCAACTCTGACCAACATGATATGCTCGATAGACATTACAGTATAATACACACCGTGCGCGGTTCTGCGCGTCAACTGTACGGGTGAGTGCATCTTGCGGCTCATCTGGGCAAATATACAATGTCTCGCACGCGCTCTTTCATCCTGGTCCAGGTGGTAGGCATCTGAATCATCACCCTCTTTGAAGCCTTCAAACTCCGCAATCTCCGCCGTCTCGGATCCATTTGCCGGGTATGTTCAAAGATGTGTGTATTCTTTCAATCCTCAAGTGTGACGATTTCGATGGGTCAAAGACAACTCAAACTAGACCACAGCTGGGCTGGAATAAATTATTTCCCCCTCTCTGGCTGAATACTCGACTCTTCGTCTTCTAGCGATCCGGCGGATTCGGCACTTATGCCGCTATCGCGGGTCGACGCAATCACTTCTCCGTCAAATATGGTTCAGTCATGGACGCTCATGGAAAGTGAATTGGATGCTCGCAGCTCGAAAGAGGATATTGGACCGCAAAGCGGCGGCCCAGTAGCCGCTTGTGTACATAGTGATAGTGATAGTGATATATTATACACAGCATGGTCCAGTCTCTGAACACTATGTTCCCAGGGTTATCCCGGCACGCACGAGCCCTTCGTGCCTTCGCCCTGGACCCCAACAATCCTACTTGACGAGCTATTCGAACATTACCCGAACGTCTATCTAAAGTAGGATGGAAGTGGCGCAAAAGATTTTAATTGTTGTGCCGCGGTAGAGTCAACCAGTGTAAAGGAAGAGGGGGAACATAAATGGGAGTAGCCTCAAAAAATTGAGTGACTTCGTACGCGAATTTTGCAACCAATGAAATAGTCTCTCTGTAGGCGATCATGTGAGTAAAGAATCTCGCGGTCGGCATCGAGTTCAGCGGCCGCAAACCAGGTATGTCCTTCCTCATTCGAACGAGGAAGTCCTGGCGGAGCTGAACGAGTTCCAATTCTCCCGTGCACTCTAACAAAGTGTGCTCCGGCGATTCGATCTCGGTTTTACAGAATCTGCAGACCCTCAAGTTGCGGAATAGTAGAAGTGCGATTTCCCGGTTACATTTCGGTTAGTTTGTTCAGTAGGTCCTCCCAGTCTGGAGAGTCTACAAAGTTGTCTATTTCCACTGATCCCAATGATTTCTGCCACCTCTCCTCGTAAGGATTCCACCAAGAATGTTGACACATATCTTGACTCTTGATCAGATAACCTTGCCAGTGTTCAATTAGATCAAGTGGCGGCTCGGGGAGTTCCTAGCATTGCCCATAAGTTTTACCGGACTAACTGATATGAAGAATGTGTTTCACCTTGAGCCATTGCACAGTATCATGGAACTCGACCGAACAGAGACATCTGTCCTCACTAACAAAGGACTCCCAGGGTGGAACAAATTCACGGAGTTCCTGCAGAAGTTCTGGGGTTGCATACGGGGAACTCCTGATGAGATGACCCCAGTTAAGGAATGCTAACTTGTTACTGTATCCATTTGTGTGGTTCAGCTCAACAGTGGTTCAACATCTACAATGCAACCAACTCACCGCAAAGGGACAATTTGACCAAAACCGACTCGTTGAATGTGACGAAGACAAGCTCGAGCCAAATTGGTGGCCACCAAACACCCACCGTGGGTGAGGTCTTGTTCCCAAGAAAGTGTCAATATGGCGAGTATGCTACTAAGTGTCTGTTTTTTCATGCCTCGACCTATGATGGAATGCAAGGCAGAGAAAGCGGCCATAACCTGATCCCATGAGAGATCCAATAAAACTCGAGTGTAATACATGATGTCGGCAAAATCGACAGCCTGAGAGATCATCCAACTGGCTTGAAAAATTTGAACAGATTCTGGAGACCAAACCATGAACTGACGGCAGTGCGCGAGTGAAATTGATGAGGAGTGGCATATTCTGCTCTGGAGGACATGGAGTGCAGAAAGGGCTGGTACTAATTTGACCGGACCCGCAAGGATCGACCCACTAAAAGGTGATTTAATGAAGTCCTCCCATGAGTACATCAAATGGTAGGTTTCCCAACATTGGACTTCAGGTACAGGTTGAGATGCCTGGTGAGGAAGGAGTGATCAGAAAAAAAAAGTGTAGTAGTACATTAGGCCCCACTTTCAAATACGCCAAAACTTTTGTGGAAATTGATGCTCCATCATAACATGGAAAGAGATAGTCGGGATTAACACCGCAAATCAGAGGGACAAGCTCCATTGAGGGCGGAATATACTTCAGGCATGCAACCAAGTCGGTCACATTTATCTTATAACTGAAGACATCATAAGAGCAGTACTTGGTGATCAGAGAGTGTGGTACATACAATAGATTGCCATGGTGGCTAGAAAGAGTTCGGATGACTGCACAAGTTACATTCATGCGGTTTTCCACTTTGAGATGGAAAATAGGTGACCGTTGCGGATCTTGTAAAAATCCCAAAATGATGCATGGTATGCGTAGATTCTGCCCGTGACATCTAAGACAGAATGGAGACTCCGAAGAATCAAGTGAACAACCCCAGGTTGCAGTTCCAGAAACTTTTCAATCTCATCGGGTGTTGAGATCTTCCATAACAATGCACAACCCTGCAAAATATCGCCAAGAGTCAAGCGAAATTGGGGTGGGACTCCAGATAGAATCTGAATGTAGAGCTGGTCAAGTGCCGCAAATGGTGTCTCGGAAGGAGTCTGCGAGAGCTCCACAACAGCTCTTAGCCGGTCGATTGGATGGAAATATCTGTCGTCCACAAACTTGACCACAGTGGACGCGTATATAAAATATCCGGAGGACTTGTGAACCAGCCCTTTCAAGATATCTACCGATGGCCATGGAGTCGGAACACCCTCCATTGTATGCTTGTGCTCCCGGTGGATGCGGGCAAATTCATCGCGGAGGAATGTTCGGACATTGTCAAATGACTGCTCGATGTTGACAGAATGGAGGATCCCACCAAAGGAAGGCTCCTCCAAACTGTCATGAATATGAGCCTCCGGTCTGCTGGCGATGATGATTCGAAAGATGTTTGGGTGTTGGCAAACGACGTGTCCTATCAAGCGCAATACTTCAACTTGAGCATCGTGAGTGTCACACTCGTCGAGACCATCAACAAGAAGGATTGGAGCCACAGAATCTTCGAGAGATTTGCACGGCTCAATGATCAGCTGACATAGCTGGGCATCTATTTTCCTCCCAACAACGGAGGGATCATGTTCAACAATTTGTGAAATCAGGGGATTCAGTTTGCGGTTGTTGTTGAGCGCAAGCTGATAGGCGAGTGTCACGAAGAGTGCTCTGGAATTCCCTCGAGTGGCGTGGCCTCGTTTGAAAAAGAAGGCGCCTCCAAGACGGTTGGCACTCTTCAATTTCTCACACATTGTCTGCATCACTGCAGACTTGCCCGCCCCAGCCGGCCCATGGAGCCAACATATGGGCTGAGCGGGGTCGTTTTGGGTGGCCCACCGACACAGATCATCCAGCAATTTTGTGCGTGTTTCAGGGTGGCATTTTGGCTGCGGAAAGCTGTCGGCAGAGTCGTACAGTGCCTCCAGCGCAACGGCACGATGGAGAATATGTATTCCTGTTTCACCATGGCGATGATTGTGAATGATATCTGCGGTGTTCACGTTATTCGCAGAGAAAAATGTCCCCCCTTGGGTGAACGGCATCGGAGGAAGACAAAAGGCCTCTCGGTATTGCGTCAGATGGCCTCCCTCCAGGTGATCGTCATCCAAAGCAGTAACACTGCAGCCAGGCCCTATGGGCTGATCCGCCCCCACGGGCAAATCAACTCGAGTTCTGGTGTGATTTGAGTGGGGATGGGGATGGGTAGCGGAGTAACGACTGAATGGATTAGGCATTGAGGGCAAAGAGTCGGTATGCGGTGAGGATGACGACGATGCTATGGATGGCGTATTTTGCACATCATTGGAAGGGATTCCCGAGATACATCGTTGAGAAGTTGCATCTGGAAAGTATGAGGACAGGTATCAATTGCGAATTTCAGACTCACCGTAAGGCGCCGACGTCACAGCCGTACCCCGGCACGTATTCCTGACCACTCCCGCTAACTCATGCTGAGATTCGGCAGTCTGACTATCAGCTCCCAGACCTGCACCCGCCATCCAGTATGGCCCGTTGTCTCCGATCATCAATGGCTGGTGCGATCCTGGGATGCGACCATCTTCGAGCTGAGAAATTTGTCGATGGTCTTGAATCGTCAGGTGCTGGTGTGTTTGTAGATTCACGTCGCCGCCGACGTTATAGAACGTCCCGCCCGATATCTGGTGCCCAGAACCACTGAACATAGGCGGAGATTCAGATTCATGTGAAAGGTAGGTATGGTATCGCAGTGAGGGAAGACCGCCAGAGACGCGGGAGCAGCCCAGTGCAATAAGTGTTTTCCTGGAACCGTGCGAAGCTGTAGATGGCCTTAACAGCATGACTAATTGCACGCGTTTCCCGCAGAGGGTCGTAAATATATCTGAGCCCAGGCCATGCTGCCCAAGGTCGGAGGCTCAGGCCTGAGCTGTAATAACCGCTATCCATACCACAATACACCTACTTACATCACAGCAGCGCAAACAGCGCCGCCCGATCCGCAAGCCTCGGAAACGCGTTCGTCGCCGCCAGCACTACCATCTGCTTCTCGTGGCTGATGTACCCGCGCATAAAGCTCTTGTACACCATCGAGCTCGATGTCCTTGATGCCCAAGATACGCAGCGCGCAGTGGAACATCGAGAGCGGGATGCGCGTGCCCTTGGCGGAGGAGACCCAGCTGCACGGGGGTGAATCAGCCTAGCCTTATGGGAGGAAGAGAGAGAGGGAGAGACGAGACGCACACGGCGGAAGAGCCCGCGCAGACACAGCTCGCGCACCTTCTCGAGCGTGCGGCCGAAGCCCGCGATGTCGTCCGTGCAGATCGCGGCAACGAACGACGCGAAGATGTCCGTGAGGATGGGGAAGCTGTGTATGAGCTCGTCCGAGGGGAGGTGCCCGCGAGGATGCGCAGGGGGATGAGGTACGCGAGGATGCGCCTACGGGCTGATACGGTGGTGCAGTCTCTTCCCAGGGAAAAATAACGGCCTGCCGGCGGGATGCCTGTACTCGCTGCGCGTGTGGCTGCGGGCGAACGGGGTCGACCACCGCCTCTTCGGCGAGGACGAGCTGTGGCTCGGCGTGGACTCGGACTTCGGGACGGTCGAGAACGTGTCGTTTGCGCGCCTGTGGCCCGGGGGCGCCACGGCCTTGGGCATCCCGGACGCGCAGGTGTACGTCGGGCGCGCGCGTCCAGTTCGTTATTCGGTGGGTGTCTGTCTCATCCTTCTCTGTGCATCCCCATAATACCGGTATGCTGACCGCTGCTTCTTTTATCTGTGCAGGTGGCAGTCTCTCGGCGACCGGTATTATCAATACACGATGGAGGACACCGCAGGCGGTGTCAGGAACATCCTAATGGACGACCTGCGCCTCCGGGTCGAGGGCGACCCGTACCGGGTAGCGTTCCTCGTGGACACCGTGCCCGTGCGATCCGTGCCGGCGGGTGCTTCGCACCGCCTGCGCGTGTGGCTCAAGACGCGACGGGACGACCCGCGCGCGCGCCCTCGGCGACTCATATGCGTACCAGCGCGTGCGGAGGTCGGACGCGTTCAAGATCGGCGCGCGGCTCGACTTTGAGGTGCTGGGCCCGCGGATTGTTATGGGGTCCCCCGCGGGCTCGCCGCAAACGGTCGTGACGGCGGCGGTCGAATTTTGGTCGACGGCGTGAAAAACCTACCTCCTAGGGGTGCTGTGATCTTCAGATTCCGTCTGGTTCCCTACCACGAGCTCCTTGGTGAGGTTGGAAAGGCGAAGAAACAGCGCCGAGGTGGACGAGGTGGACAAGGATGCAGATGAAGAGGTTAGCACGGAAAATGTAGGGAGGGTAGCTGGCGCACTGGACAACATCCCCGACGACGAGATCATCATCCCAGCGCTGATGAGACCAGTAAAAATCCCACCCGCGAGGGTGTTCCAGCCGAGCTTGAGGAGGAGGTGGCCGCTGCAGTGAGGACGACTCGGATTTCACTGCACTTTGGGAGGGCTGCCAAGGTCTTCAAGCTCCAAGAAATCTTCGACATGCAGCAGCTGGAGGAGATGTCGCCGTGGGGTGGTTCATTGATGTCGTATGCGCTGGATGGCAAGAGAACTCTTGACGCTTGAGGAAGACGCTCCTGGCGCACCGGACGAGGATGTGGTAATGGTAGAATAAATATGATTTCCTGTTTGGACATGTACCGAATCCACGCAAATAAACCTGACCTCTCTTGCCTTGCGGTCAAGGTCGGGTCAATCTCCGTCTGCCTGCCCCTTGACCCTTGACCTTGGGTCTAGACCCGGGTCAACTGCAACACTGGTTAGCGCGACTGCAGTCGGAGGATTAGATTACGGGATGTACCGAATCTTTGATCTGCCATCACTCCGAGTCGTCGCGTACTTCCATACGCGTCTCATCCTCAGTCTCTTTCCCTCGATTCCTCGCTCTCTCAACTCATTTTCTGAGCCCCGCCCGCCATCCTTTTTTCTTGAGCATCCTCACCTTATCCGCTAGCACCTGGAAACATAGTCTCGTACCCAGACTTTTTTCCGCACGGTGAGAAGACAGTCATTCTCAAGGAGGGAAACAATATGGCTCTCCAACCCAGTTCGCGCCAACTGCCTGGATCTACCGTGTTCTTCAGAAGCACCAAGCCCAGTTTGCGTCCTCCCATCATTGTAGCTTCTTCCATCCGACACACAGCCCAAGAGTCAAGCACGCCCACGCGCTTCCCGCCGGTCCCGACCCAACGCCATCGTGCGCTGCCTTCCGGCTGCCGCTACCCGCCAAAGTGCCTGTAGGCGCCGTAAACACCCTCCCCACCTCTTCCGCTGGCGCTCCATACTTCTCTCCACGCAGGTCCCGAGCGATGACCTCGGGAGAATTGCTTCCTGCACGAGCTCACACCCGCGCGCTGCAAAAGTCCGCCATCAATGTGCGGCGGGCAGACCTCGGTCTGTCTACCCTACGTCGATGCGCGCGCCGGGTCGACTCTGACACGCAGCTCAAGACTCAAACTCGGCCCTACACGCCCGTGGGCTTCCAAGCCGACCGCACACGGCACGACGGCGACGTGCCCCTCCCTCACCAACCACCGACGCGGACGAAAAAAGGTAGGACGAAGAGTGGATACACGGTTGCTGCCCGGCAGATACATGCGTCGCCCGCCCTTATTTTCCGCTTACTGGCACGCTGCCTTGCTTATGAGCGCCTCTGTCGGCGCGTACACTGTGCGGCACGGTGTCGCGTTCCGCGTCCCGCGCTCGGCAGCGCAACGCACGGGCGGTCCGCGGCGCGCGCACCTCTCCTCTCCACCCTTCTCTCCAATCACTCCCTTGCTCCCTCCCTCCCCGCAATCCCGGTTCATCCCTCTTCGCCGTTACTTGAATCTCTTCTCCCGGGTAACATTGTTTTATTATTTGAACGTGATTCAGAGGTCGAGGAACCCCCAATGCGGCATGCGACCGGCTGATGCGATGCGCGTGCGCCGCGCCTCTCCACACCTCATCCTCTTCATCCCTTCTTCCCTCGGTCCCCGCGCGCCGCACCTCCCCGAGCCGCCATCGGTCCCTGCCTCCCTTTCCTCCCCCTACCTACTCATTTGATCCTACGGACTCTTACACCTACGTACCGTACATACTCAGCAAGTACGACAAATACGATCCCCTCCCTGTAAACCACCTCAATCAAATTAATTCCCAATCGATCAGCCCACGCAAGTAAATCCAATTAAATTGAGACACCCACACCGCTGGTCTTGCGAACCAAGTCGACCCAACTATTCAACCACTCAACAAAGCGCAACGGCGAACTGCGTTGGGACTCGAGTCAGATGGTTGAGAACAAAAGAAGGGCGGATGGACCGTTTCCACGCGAACGCGAGTGGATCGAACCGCGTAAAACTGATTTGAAGTTTGAGTCAGTTCAGCAGAAGATGAAGGTACCCTTAATTATATAAGGCCCGAGACGACATCAGAGTCGACTCTGACCAACATATGCTCGATAGAAATTCCAGTACAATACGCACCGTGCGCGGTTCTGCGCGTCAACTGTACGGGTGAGTGCATCTTGCGGCTAATCTGGGCAAATATACAACGTCTTGCGTCCAGGTGGTAGGCATCACCCTCTTTGAAGCCTTCAAACTCCGCAATCTCCGCCGTCTCGGATCCATTTGCCGGGTATGTTCAAAAACGTATTCTTTCAATTCTTCAAGTGCGGCGACTCGGATGGGTCAAAGACAACTCAACTAGACCACACCTGGGCTGGAATAAATTATTTCCCCCTCTCTCTCTGAATACTCGACTCTGCGTCTTCCAGCCGCCTTAGATCCGGCAGATTCGGCACTTATGCCGCTATCGCGGGTTGATGCAATCACTTCTCCGTCAAATATGCTTCAGTCATCGGTTCACGTTCATAGTGGAAAGTGAATTGGCGGCCCAGTAGCCGCTTCAAGTTGTGTACATAAATAGTAGAAGTGCGATTTCCCGGTTACTTTTTGGTTAGTTCATACAGTAGGTGCTCCCAGTCTAGAGATTCTGAAAGATTGTCTATTCCCAGCGGTGCCCATGGTTTCGTCCACCTTGCCTGGGGATGCAAGCAATGAGAATGTCGACACGTATCTTGACTCTTGATCAGATAACTTTGCCAGCATTCAATTAGATCGAGTGGTGGCTCGGGGAGTTCCTAGCATTGCCCATAAGTCTTCCCAGACTGACTGATATGAAGAATGTGATTCACCTTGAGCCATTGCACAGTATCATAGAACTCAGCCCAACAGAGACATTTGGCCTCACCAAGAAAGGACTCCCAGGGTGGAACAAATTCACGGAGGTCCTGCAGAAGTTCTGGGCTTGCATACGGGGAACACCTGATGAGACGACCCCATTCAATGCGGTATGTTGACTTGTCACTGTATCCATTTGTGTAGTTCAGCTCAACAGTGGTTCAACATTTATAATGCAACCAACTCACCGCAAAGTGGCAAGGTGACCAAAACCGACTTGTTGAATGTGACGAAGACAAGCTCGAGCCAAATCACTGACCACCAAATATACACCGGTGAGGTCTTGTTCCCAAGAAAGTGTCAATATGGTGAGTATGCCACCAAGTGTCTGTTTTTTTATGCCTTGACCTATGATGGAGTGCAAGGCAGAGAAAGCAGCCATAACCTGATCCCATGAGAGACCCAATAAAATTCATGTGTAGTGCATGATCTCGGCGGAAATGTCAACAGCCTGAGCGAGCACCCAACTGGCTTGAAAAATTTGAACAGATTGTGGAGACCAAACCATGAACTGACGGCAGCGCGCAAGTGAGATCAACAAAGAGTGGCAGATCTTGCTCTGGAGGGCATGAAGTGCACTGAAAGAGACAACCGCACGTGCAAAGTCCGGCCGATGGGAAGGCAAAAAAAGTAAGTTCTCCCACGAGTACATCAAATCGTAGGTTTCCCAACACTGGACTTTAGGTATGGGTTGAGTTGCCTGGTGAGGAAGGAGTGATCAAAAAAAGAAAAAGTGTAGTGGTACATTAGGCCCTTACTTTCAAATACGCCAAAACTTTTGCGGAATTTGATTCCCCTTCATTATCATAAGAAGGAAAGAGATAGTCGGGATTAACACTGCAAATCAGAGGGACAAGTTCCGCCGAGGGGGGAATAGACTCCAGGCATGCAGCCAAGTCGGTCACATCTATCTTATCACTGAAGAGATCATGAGGCCTAGGACAGTGGCAATCAGAAAGTATGGAAATGCATACAGTAGATTGCCAGGGTGGCTAGAAAAAGTTCGGATGACTGCACGAGTTACATTCATGCGGTTTTCCAGTTTGAGATGGAAAATAGATGACCGTTGTGGATCCTGTAAAAAATCCCAAAATGACGCATGGTATGGGCGGATGCCTGTGCAGACATCTATGACAGAATAGAGGCCACGAAGAATCAAGTGAACAACCCCAGGTTGCAGTTCCAGAAGCTTTTCAATCTCGTCGAGTGTCAATGGGCGAGATATCGACAGCCAAGACTGCAAAATATCGCCAAGAGTCAAGCGAAATCGGGGTGGGACTCCAGATAGAATCTGAGTGTAGAGCTGGTCAAGTGCTGCAAATGGCACCTCAGAAGGTGTCTGCGAGAGCTCCACAACAGCTCTTAGCCGGTCAATTGGATGGAAATATTTGTTGTCCACGAACTTGACCACAGTGGATGCGTATACAAAATATCCGGAGGACTTGCGAACCAGCCCTTTCAAGATATCTACTGACGGCCATGGAGCCGGAACACCCTCCATTGTATGCTTGTGCTCCCGGTGGATGCGGGCAAATTCGTCGCAGAGGAATGTTCGGACATCGTCAAATGACTGCTCGACGTTGAAGAAACGGAGGATCCCACCAAAGGAAGGCTCCTCCAAACTATCACAAATATGAGCCTCCGGTCTGCTGGCGATGATGATTCGAAAGATGTTTGGGTGTTGGCAAACAACGTGTCCTATCAAGTGCAATACTTCGACTTGAGCATCGTGAGTGTCGCACTCATCCAGGCCATCAACAAGAAGGATTGGAGCCGCAGAATCTTTGAGAGATTTGCACGGCTCAATGATCAGCTGACGTAGCTGGGCATCCATCGACCTCCCAACAATAGACGGATCATGTTCGACAGTTTGTGAAATCAGCGGATTTAGTTCGCGGTTGTTGAGCGCGAGCTGATAGGCAAGCGTCATGAAGAGTGCCCTGGAATTCCCTCGCGTGGCGTGGCCCTCGTTTGAAAAGAAGGCGCCTCCAAGACGATTGGCGCTCTTCAATTTCTCACACATGGTCTGCATCACTGCAGACTTTCCCGCTCCAGCCGGCCCATGGAGCCAACATATGGGCTGAGCGGGGTCGTTTTGGGTGGCCCACCAACACAGATCATCCAGCAATTTTGTGCGTGTTTCGGGGTGGCATTTTGGCTGCGGAAAGCTGTCGGCAGAGTCGTACAGTGCCTCCAGCGCGACAGCACGATGGAGAATATGGATTCCTGTTTCGCCGTGACGATGATGGTGAATGATATTTTCTGCAGTGTTCACATTATTCGCAGAGAAAAATGTGCCTCCTTGGGTGGTCGGCATTGGAGGAAGACCAAAGGCCTGGCGGTATTGCGTCAAATGACCTCCCTCCAGGTGATCGTCATCCAAAGCAGCAGCACTGCGGCCAGGACCGATGGGCTGATCTGCCCCCACGGGAAAATCGACACCACTTCTGGTGCGATCTGAGTGAGGATGGAGATGCGTAGCGGAGTAACGACTGAGTGGATTGAGCATCAGGGGCAAGGGGCCGGTGTGCAGGAAAGAGGACGACGACGCCACGGATGGGGTATTTTGCAAATCACTGGAAGGAATTCCGGAGATACGTCGTCGAGAAGTCGCATCTAGAAAGCATGAGGACAGGTATCAATCATGAAGTTCGGACTCACCATAAGGCGCCGACGTCGCAGCCATAACCCGACGCGTATTCCGGACCACTCCTGCCAACTCGTGCTGACCATCGGCTCCCAGACCTGCACCCACCATCCAGTATGGCCCGTTGTCTCTGATCATCAATGGTCGGTGCGATCCTGGGATGCGACCATCTTCGAGCTGAGAAACTGGGCGATGGTCTTGAATCGTGAGGTGCTGGTGTGTTTGTAGATTCACGTCGCCGCCGACGTTATAGAATGTCCCGCCCGATATCTGATGCCCAGAACCGCTGAACATAGGCGGAGATTCAGATTCGCGTGAGAGGTAGGTATCGTATCGCAGTGATAGGGAAGATCACCGGAAACGCAGGAGCAGGTACTATAAGTGTCCTCACGAGGCTGTGCAAAGCTGTAGTGGCCTTAACAGCATGAATGATTGCACGCGTTTCCCGCACAGGGTTGTAATATATCTGAGCCCGGGCTGTGCTCTGCTCTGCGGAGACTTAGGCCTGAGCTGTAATAACGGCTATCCATTCCCAGCCAAACCACAATACACCTACTTACATCACATCAGCGCAAACGGCGCCGCCCGATCCGCAAGCCTCGGGAACGCGTCGTCACCGCTAGTACAACCATCCGCTTCTCGATACCCGCGCATGAAGCCCTTGTACACCATATTCGCGACGAGACACTCGGCCTCCTCGAGCTCGACATCCTTGATGCCCGAGATACGCAGCGCGCAGTGGAACATCGAGAGCGGGATGCGCGTGCCCTTGGCGGAGGAGACCCAGCTGCACGGGGGTGAGTCAGCCGAGTTTTATGGGGAGGAAGAGGGAGAGGGAGAGAGGAGACGCACACACGGCAGAAGAGCCCGCGCAGGCGCAGCTCGCGCGCCTTCTCGAGCGTGAGGAGCAGGTTCAGCTCGATGAGGCGCGCCTCGCGCTGCTCGAGCGCGCGGTCGAAGCCCGCGATGTCGCCCGTGCGAATCGCGGCGACGAACGGCGCGAATATGTCCGCGAGGATGGGGAAGCGGTGCATGAGCTCGTCCGAGGGGAGGTGCCCGCGGAGGATGCGCAGGGGGATGAGGTACGCGAGGATGCGCCTACGGGTGGGGGTTAGCCAGCAGCAAAAACCGCGAGGTGGGGGAAGACGGACATTTGGTTCTCGTGCGCGGCGATGTGGCAGTGTTAGAATGCGAGGGTGAGCTCTTGTTCCGCCTGCGTGTGGTGTCAGTAAAGAAGAAAAAAGGACTGCGCGACACGCCTTGGCGTATTCCTCGTTCAGAAAACTCAGCATGGTAAGATGGTGGGCCGCGGGCGTGCGAGGGCAAAAAAAAGGAGGAAAAATAGGGTAGGTTCGGTAAGGTAGGGCACGTACTTACGATTTCCACAACGGTTCGAGGCTGTGTTGACTTTGGTCGGGAATTTTCCCTTATCGAGGTAGGAGGTGGTCGAGGCGTTGTGTCTGGCGCGTTAAGTTTGATGTTGTTGTTGTGAATGAGGTTGGGGCTGGTACTGCAGCCGGGCCTGCAACTGAGGCGGTGCCTGAGGCTGGGGATGCGACTGCCGCCTTGACGGCGCCGGTTGATGCTGCTATTGCTGCTGCGGCTGATGCGGCGGCGGCGGGTGCGATTGGTGCCCGTGCGACTGTGCTGAAGGCTGCGGGTATGAAAAATGCGACGAATGCTGCAACCTCGAATGCGGCGGGTGGTATGTCGGCGACTGCAAGGCAGCAGGTGGCGGGTGCGCATGCGGGTAGGACGACACCGATGACGCCGGCGATTGGGCGGGCAGAGGTGGGAGCGGTATGAATTTGAATGCGGCGCATGGTGCGAGGGCTGCGGCTGGTGCGCCGAGCGCGGTGGAGGATGTGAGTGCAAGTACGGGGGTGAAGGTGGAGCCTGCGCGCGCGAATGCATCGCATGCAGCAGCTGGCTTGGGTGCGTGGTCGTCGGCGGCGGGGGGTTGCGAACGCGCGGAAGACGACCGCTGCTACTGCTGCTTGCACGCAAGATGCTCCTGCGGGGACGCGATCGTGTTGCCGCACCAGATGCGGCTGCCCATGTCCGTGTGATTGCGGGGCCTGCGGGGCCTGTCGCTGCGGTATCTGGGACTGCGGGGGCATCGGCGAGTGCGGTGCATAGTGCTGCTGCACCTGCTGCTGTTGGGCGTAGGGCGACTGCTGAGGCGGCGTCGTACTCAGCGGCGACGCCCCCCGCGCTCAACGGCGACAACTGGACCGAGTATCGGTGCTGATGTGCCTTCGTTTGCTGTTGCTGGTGCTGCTGCACGACAGGCTGATGCTACACCTGCGCCTGCTGGAGCTGCTGGTATCTACTCTAATCCCAACTCTCCTGCGCGGGGACCGGCGGCGGGACAGGCGGGGTCGGGTGAGCTGTCGCGTCGTGCGCGTGTTGCGCATTGCGTAGGGCATGTTCGGTGTTTCTGTCTCCGATGTCCTTGTTCTTCGATAATTTTAGGTCCCGCTGAAGCTTTTCAGGGCATTAATTATCGCTAGCGATGCGTGTGTTCTTCCTGGGACCTGTGGGTGGGTTGGCGGAGTGTCTTGTGTCATGGTAGAGGGTTATTTACAAGGGGGAGAGGTATGTACGGTGCAAAAGAAACGTTAGGGAATCGTGCGCATCGGGGCGCAAGGAAAGGTGACGAGTCATGGTGATCGTCACACCTTTCCCGATCCCGCATGGTTAGCTTCCTGCTCGATCCCCCCTTCTCCAGGAGCGCCGGAAAGAGCGACGAATCGCGGCCCAGACCTCCCGCACACCCACTTCCCTTCATCTCATCCCGCCTCTCACTTCTCTCTCATATCTATCTCCACGAGCGGTCCGCAGGACCGCCCTCCCCCCCTATTCGATTCCTACCTCCCCGAGTACAATTGTAATCGACATCTCACCTTATCCGCTAGCACCTGGAAACATAGTCTCGTAACCTGAATTTTTTCCGCACGGTGAGAAGACAGTCGCTCCCAAGGAGGGCAACAAGATGGCTCTCCAACCCAGTTTGCGTCAACTGCCTGACGTGTGCTTCAGAACGCCCTCTCATCATTGTAGCCTCTTCTTTCCGACACACAGCTCAAAACTCAAGCACGCCCACGCGGTCCCGACCCAACGCCATCGTGCGCTGCCTCCCGACTACCGCTACTCGCCAAAGTACCTGTAGGCGCTGTATACACCTTCCCCACCTCTCCACTGGCGTTCCCCCGTGCCCTCCACGCAGGTCCCGAGCGATGACCTAGAGAGAATTGCTGGCTACCGACTTTCTGCACGAGCTCACGCCCTCGCGCTGCAAAAGTCTGTCATCAACGTTCGGCGGCCAGACCCTATCCTAAGTCGATGCGCACGCCGGGTCGACTCTGACACGCAGCTCAAGACTCAAGCTCGGCCCTACACGCCCGTGGACTTCCAAGCCGACCGCACACAACTCAACGGCGACGTTCCCCTCCCTCACCAACCACCGACGCGGATGAAAAAAGGTAGGACATAGAATGGATCCGCGGTCGCTGCACGGCAGATACATGCATCACCCGCCCTTATTTTCCGCCTACTGGCGCGCTGCCTTGCTTATGAGCGCCTCTGTCGGGGCGTACGCTGTGCGGCACGATGTCGCGTTCAGCGTCCCGCGCTCGGCAGCGCAACGCACGGGCAGTCCGCGGCGCGCGCTCCTCTCCTCTCCACCCTTCTCTCCACCCACTCCCTTGCTCCCTCCCTCCCCGCAATCCCGGTTCATCCCTCTCCGCTTGAGCGCGATGTGCCTCTCCACACCTCATCTACCTCTTCATTTGTCCCTTCCTCCCTCGGTCCCCGCGCGCTGTGCCTCCCCGAGCCGCCATCGTTCCCTGCCTCCATTTCCTACCCATTTGATCTCACAGACTCTTACGCCTACGTCTGCCCTACGTACCGCACATACTCAGCAAGTGCGATAAATACGATACCCTCCCTGTAAACCACCTCAATCAAATAAATACAATCCCTTTCCCAACCGGTCACCCATGCAATTAAATTGAGACACACCTCTGGTGACCCGCCCAGCCACTCCACAAAGCGCAACGGCGAACTGCGTTGGGACTCGAGTCAGATGGCTGAGGACAAAAAGAAGGGTGGACGGACCGTTTCCACGCGAACGCGAGTGGATCGAACCGCATGAACTGACTTGAAGTTCGAGTCAGTTCAGCGGAAAATGAAGGTGCCTTTAAGGCCCGAGACGACGTCAGAGTCGACTCTGACCAGCAAGATATGCTCGATGGAAATTACAGTACAATACGCACCGTGCGCGGTTCTGCGCGTCGACTGTACGGGTGTCAAGTGCATCTTGTGGCTGATCTGGGCAAATATACAACGTCTCGTGCGCGCTCTTTCATCCCGGTCCAGGTGGCCTCTTTGAAGCCTTCAAACTCCGCAATCTCCGCCGTCTCGGATCCATTTGCCCGGTATGTTCAAGGATGTGTGTATTCTTTCAATCCTCAAGTGTGACGATTCGGATGGGTCAAAGACAGCTCAAACTAGACCCCAGCTGGGCTGGAATAAATTATTTCTGGCTGAATACTTGACTTTTCGTCTTCCAGCCGCCCTAGATCCGGCAGATTCGGCACTTACGCCGCTATCGCGGGTCAGCGCAATCATTCTCCGTCAAATATGCTTCAGTCGTCGGTTCACGCTCATAGTGGGAAGTGAATTGGATGCTCGCAGCTCAAAAGAGGATACTGGACCGCAAAGCGGCGGCCCAGTAGCCGTCTGTGTACATAAATAGTAGAAGTGCGATTTCCCGGTTACATTTCGGTTAGTTTGTTCAGTAGGTCCTCCCACTCTGGAGAGTCTACAAAGTTGTCTATTTCCACTGATCCCAATGATTTCTGCCACCTCTCCTCGTAAGGATCCCACCAAGAATGTTGACACGTATCTTGACTCTTGATCAGATAACCTTGCCAGCGTTCAATTAGATCGAGTGGCGGCTCGGGGAGTTCCTAGCATTGCCCATAAGTTTTACCGGACTAACTGATATGAAGAATGTGTTTCACCTTGAGCCATTGCACAGTATCATGGAACTCGACCGAACAGAGACATCTGTCCTCACTAACAAAGGACTCCCAGGGTGGAACAAATTCACGGAGTTCCTGCAGAAGTTCTGGGGTTGCATATGGGGAACTCCTGATGAGATGACCCCAGTTAAGGAATGCTAACTTGTTACTGTATCCATTTGTGTGGTTCAGCTCAACAGCGGTTCAACATCTACAATGTAACCAACTCACCGCAAAGGGACAATTTGACCAAAACCGACTCGTTGAATGTGACGAAGACAACCTCGAGCCAAATCGGTGGCCACCAAATGCCCGCCGTGGGCAAGGTCTTGTTCCCAAGAAAGTGTCAATATGGCGAGTATGCCACCAAGTGTCTGTTTTTCATGCCTCGACCTATGGTGGAGTGCAAGGCAGAGAAAGCGGCCATAACCTGATCCCATGAGAGATCCAATAAAACTCGCGTGTAGTACATGATCTCGACATAATCAACAGCCTGGGAGATCATCCAACTGGCTTGAAAAATTCGAACGGATTCCGGAGACCAAACCATGAACTGACGGCAGTGCGCGAGTGAAATCGATGAGGAGTGGCATATCCTGCTCTGGAGGGCATGCAGTGCAGAAGGGGGTGGTGATGAAGGTGGTGAAACGACCGGACATGCAGGCTTTGGCAAAAAGCAAAGCAACTCCTCCCACGAGTACATCAAATGGTAGGTTTCCCAACACTGGACTTCAGGTACAGGTTGAGATGCCTGGTGAGGAAGGAGGGATCAAAAAACTGAAAAAGTGTAGTGGTACATTAGGCCCTTACTCTCAAATATGCCAAAACTTTTGCGGAATCTGATTCCTTTTCCTCACCCTCACAAGGAAAGAGATAGTCGGGATTAACACCGCAAATCAGAGGGACAAGCTCCGCTGAGGGGGGAATAGACTTCAGGCATTCAGCCAAGTCGATCACATCTATCCTATGACTGAAGAGATCATAAAAACAGTGGTGATCGGAGAGTATGGAGGTACATACAGTAGAATGCCATGGTGGCTAGAAAGAGTTCGGATGACTGCATGAGTTACATTCATGCGGTTTTCCAGTTTGAGATGGAAAATAGACGACCGTTGTGGATCTTGTAAAAAATCCCAAAATGATGCATGGTATGCGGAGACTTTGCTGCCTGTGACATCTATGACAGAATGGAGGCCACGAAGAATCAAGTGAACAACCCCAGGTCGCAGTTCCAGAAGTTTTTCAATCTCGTTGGATGTCAACCATGGTAACAATGCACAACCCTGCAAAATATTGCCAAGAGTCAAGTGAAATCGGGGTGGGACTCCAGATAGAATCTGAATGTAGAGCTGGTCAAGCGCCGCGAATGGTGCCTCAGAAGGAGTCTGCGAGAGCTCCACAACAGCTCTTAGCCGGTCAATTGGATAGAAATATTTGTCATCCACAAACTTGACCACAGTGGATGCGTATACAAAATATCCGAGGACTTGTGGACCAGCTCTTCCAGAATGTCTGCCGATGGCCACGGTGTCGGAACACCCTCCATTGTATGCTTATGGTCCTGGTGGATGCGGGCAAATTTGTCACGAAGGAATGTTCGGACATCGTCAATGACTGCTCGACATTGACAGAATGGAGGATCCCAGCAAAGGAACACCCCTCCAAACTATCACGAATATGAGCCTCCGGTCTGCTGGCAATGATGATTCGAAAGATGTTTGGGTGTTGATGAATGACATGTCCTATCAAGCGCAATACTTTGACTTGAGCATCGTGAGTGTCGCACTCGTCCAGGCCATCAACAAGAAGGATAGGAGTCGCAGAATCTTTGAGAAATTTGCACGGCTCAACGATCAGCTGACGTAGCTGGGCATCTATTGACCTCCCAACAATGGAGGGATCATGTTCAACAATTTGTGAAATCAGGGGATTCAGCTCGCGGTTGTTGTTGAGTGCGAGTTGATAGGCGAGCGTCACGAAGAGTGCTCTGGAATTCCCTCGCGTGGCGTGGCCTCGTTTGAAAAAGAAGGCACCTCCAAGACGATTGGTGCTCTTCAATTTCTCACACAATGTCTGCATCACTGCAGACTTGCCCGCCCCAGCCGGCCCATGGAGCCAACATATGGGCTGAGCGGGGTCGTTTTGGGTGGCCCACCGGCACAGATCATCCAGCAACTTTGTGCGTGTTTCGGGGTGGCATTTTGGCTGCGGAAAGCTGTCGGCAGAGTCATCGAGGGCTTCTAGCGCAACGGCGCGATGGAGAATATGTATTCCTGCTTCACCGTGGCGATGATTGTGAATGATATCTGCGGTGTTCACGTTATTCGCAGAGAAAAATGTCCCCCCTTGGGTGGACGGCATCGGAGGAAGACGAAAGGCCTCTCGGTATTGCGTCAAATGGCTTCCCTCCAAGCGATCGTCATCCAAAGAAGCGGCACTGCGGCCAGGACCGGTGGGCTGATGATCCGCCCCCACAGGAAAATCGACTCGAGTTCTGGTGCAATCTGAGTGGGGATGGAGATGCGTAGCGGAGTAACAACTGAGTGGATTGGGCATCGAGGGCAAAGGGTGCAGTGAGGATGACAACAACACTATGGATGGCATATTTTGCACATCATTGGAAGGGATTCCCGACATATGTCGTCGAAAAGTCGCATCTGGAAAGTATGAGGTCAGATATCAATCGCGAATTTCAGACTCACCGTAAGGCGCCGACGTCGCAGCCATACCCCGGCGCGTATTCCTAATCACTCCTGCCAACTCGTGCTGAGATTCGGCACTCTGACCACCGGTTCCCAGACCTGCACCCGCCATCCAGTCTGGCCCGTTGTCTCTAATCATCAATGGTCGGTGCGATGCTGGGATGCGACCATCTTCGAGCTGAGATACTGGGCGATGGTCTTGAACCGTCAGGTGCTGGGTTTGGTGGTCCTGAATCGTCAGGTGCTGGTGTGTTTGTAGATTCAGGTCGCCGCCGACGTTATAGAACGTCCCGCCCGATATCTGATGCCCAGAACCACCGTTGAACATAGGCGGAGATTCAGATTCGCGCGGAAGGCAGGTATCGTATCGCAGTGAGAGGGAAGATCACCGGAAACGCAGGAGCAGATCGGTACAATAAGTGTCCTCACGAGGCTGTGCGAAGCTGTAGATGGCCTTAACAGCATGAATGATTCCACGCGTTTCCCGCACAGGGTCGTAATATATCTGAGCCCGGGCTGTGCTCTGCGGAGACTTAGGCCTGAGCTGTAATAACGGCTATCCATTCCCAGCCAAACCACAATACACCTACTTACATTACATCAACGCAAACGGCGCCGCCCGATCTGCAAGCCTCGGAAACGCGTTCATCGCCGCCAGCACGACCATCTGCTTCTCGTGGCTGATGTACCCGCGCATGAAGCCCTTGTACACCATGTTCGCGACGAGGCACTCGGCCTCCTCGAGCTCGACATCCTTGATGCCCGAGATGCGCAGCGCGCAGTGGAACATCGAGAGCGGGATGCGCGTGCCCTTGGCGGAGGCGACCCAGCTGCGCAAAGGGCGAGTCAGCCTAGCCTTATGGGAGGAAGGGAGGGGGGGGAGAGACGAGACGCACACACGGCGGAAGAGCCCGCGCAGGCACAGCTCGCGCGCCTTCTCGAGCGTGAGGAGTAGGTTGAGCTCGATGAGTCGCGCCTCGCGCTGCTCGAGCGCGCGGTCGAAGCCCGCGATGTCACCCGTGCGGATCGCGGCGACGAACGGCGCGAAGATGTCTGCGAGGATGGGGAAGCGGTGCATGAGCTCGTCCGAGGGGAGGTGCCCGCGGAGGATGCGCAAGGGGATGAGGTACGCGAGGATGCGCCTACGGGTGGAGGTTAGCCAGCAGCGAAAACCGCGAGGTGGGGGGAGACGGACGCTTGGTTCTCGTGCGCGGCGATGTGGCAGTGATAGAATGCGAGGGTGAGCTCTTGTTCCGCCTGCGTGTGGCGTCAGTGAAGAAGAAAAAAGGACCCACGCGACGCGCCTTGGCGTATTCCTCGTTCAGGAAACTCAGCATGCCGATGTAGTATCGGTAAGTGACCTTTCCGAGCGTCAGCGGGCAATCAAAGCGAAGCACGGGGATACCTGGTGCGATCGCGGGTACATCTCCAGCGAGGGAATGTCGGCGTTGTTGTCCAGCACTTTGATGATATTTTTTGTCAGCGATATTCGTCTGACTTTGAAGTAGCATTTCATGGCGAGGCCGACGACATAGTAGACGCCCCATTTTCGTGATTCGTCCGGAGGCGAGTTCCTTCGCACATTAATAAAGCACTTTTGAAGGATACCAAGTCTCGCACCTGTCCGTCATACAATTCGAGAACGCCTTGGCGACGATCCTCGCTGCCTCCACCATGCATTCACTTTGTTCGCTATGTACTTTTGCGTGCCAATCAGCGTCGTGGGCGAGATCTCGGAGGTCGCGGAGGATGGAGAAGAGGGCGGGAAGGGTCCATCCTCTATTCTCGATAAAAAACCGGGAGAACAAGCTATTGCAAAAGAGATAAATACAATGGCGTATTACAGACATGGACGACGTACGAAACAAGCTGGGACTGCTCCTTGAAAGCCTCTCCTGGGCGAAGGCGTGCGATATGGCTGCATATTAGAACATACTGGATTGCTATCTCATCCCAGGGACTCATTATGCTTCCCTTGAAGTGTGCAAGTGTTGCAGGCTGGAAACGTCTCAGAATGGACTCGTTGGAGCACTGACACGCTCACGGTGGGCGAGCGGAACCCCTTGACAAGATCCTTTCCGTGTGGGCTCGTGGGACGCAGAAGATACGCGAGATTTGGACCATTTTCAGCATTCAGAGCGTCGTTGATTTGGGTCAAGAAGGTGGAAAAGTCCATAGGCATTCTTGATACAAATTTGATACCGATTTGAAGCTGCAAACGTTAGAAATACAGCGGGACCAGTCCGATGCGGAGAAATCGAAAAGCAAGCCAGAAGGCGACGCGCAAAGGCCGACGCAGAAGTAAGTGGCTAGTAGCTGTGAGGAGGATAATCACACGTGACATATTTCTCGAAAATACCCAATTAGGCAACTCACACCAAGGGCAAAAGCCAGGGCATGTGAGCCTCGTTTCGTATTATGCCTTCAACGCGCATGCCATCAAATTGAAAAAAGGCTTTGAGCCACCCTCAAAAACAAAGAAAAAAGGTGACCGAAATCTGACGGCATGCGACCCACATGCGTTTACATAAGGCATACAGGATCCGGATTCACATGCCTCGGTGTCACGGATTCTCGGCTTCCAACGACGCCATTACCGTCTTCCAAACGCAAACTCAGCAACACGCGCCGAACAGTAAGCAAAGGTAAGCTGGACGTGACTTACAGCTGCTTATATTTAAAGGGCTCCTTGAGTTCTCAGAAGCACCAAATCAGAACAAGATGGCTCTCCAACCCAGTTTGCGTCCTCTCATCATTGCTGGAACCGCTGACGCTCCCCACACCCTCGATATTTTCTGTGAGTGCATTGGATCATGTAGGGCACGTTACTGAACGTCCTCCAGTGGACTATGTGTGCCCATTCAGGTAGATCGATATGCCTGCATCCATCGATCTCCAACCTGAAGTGCGGGCAGCGCCAAACTTTCGCTCGCAATAGATAGTGTTCTTGTTCCCCTGCTAGGACCCGGCGGAAGGTACCACGGAAAGGTCAAAGCAATCTTCAGACCTCAAGTTCAGCCCTGGCACGCGTCTTCGACTTTCGTGCATGAAGCCGGCCTCGCGGTTAGCTCCCCGCCATCCCGAGCCCGAGTCTTGATCTAAGCTTCATCTAGGTCGCGCGCGCTGCCCCTGAGTCTTTCTGGTCGTTCTCACTCGCTCTCTTCAAGCACCAGGGAGAGTACTTCGACTTCCCGACTTCCACGCTCACGCCGCTCCAAATTCGCGAAAAGCTCGCGGCTCTCGCGGCCGAGGTCATCCCTGTCCCTTCGAGCGCTGCTGGAAAGTTCGCAGATCTTCTTGTTTGGCGAGCAGCCCGAACGGCGGGAACGCGGTCACCGATGACCTCAAGTACACAAGTATGTACTATCCAACTTCTCGTCCTGGTCTAGTGCGTTAACACCAGATAGTCAAATTCTCCCGCCAGAACGGAATCCATGTCTCGCCGACGGTACTCTGGGACGGCCTTGTTGCCAACGAGATCTCCAGCTCCTGGGGCGAGCAAGAGTGGACGGACTTCCTCCTTGCCAAAGTGACTGTCGAATAATCGTGATCCAAACGAGCCGTTGGAGTGTACAAACCAGTTTCCTTTTGCCTTGTACTAGTCTGTTGCGAATCTTCCCTCAGAAATAACGATCCGATAAATACGTGGAAAGCGCGTTCAATAAGCAAACCCATTCAATGAGCCGGTTTTCGGTAACAACAAGCTTGAGCATTTGCTACAAATTGTACGACCAAGTGGCCATCCAACTACCGAGGAACCAGTCGAGACTGGGTTCGTTGTCTCCGACGCACGATCGGCACCTTCTTCGCTTTCACCGAACTTCCAAGCCCTGCCGAAGATGAGCACAGCTGCCGAATGCAGACTTGCCGGAAGAAAATGAAAGGAAGAATCAAACATAAAACGGAGTATAGATCATACCAGAGCTATATCTCGTGGCTTGGTCCAATATAAATATCCATTCCATTTTTCCTCAACGCCGCCAGCGCAAGTCCAACACCCTTTTCGACGTTCACTTGCAGTGCGTCGGCTGGTGTATCGTCCACCCATATCTAGCGAAAACAGCGCAATCTAGCTCTTCCGTCCTGGGTTGCGGCACACCTCGAAGACAACGCATCGAGGAGGGCTGTGTTCACAAATGGCGAAACGTCTATGAATTCCAGCACTTGGAGCTGCGGAAGCAACCAGGGCTTGTTCGTGCGGTTGAATTGGCGGAAGAACTCTTCCAGATACTCGACATCGGGCCCGAAGCGATCATTCAGTTTCAACTCTGTAAGGACAATGGTGGAGAAGGACTCCAAAGGGAGATACGGCGACGATATTTCGAGCAAAGGCGGTGACGATCTGGTGAAGAACTAGAGTAGATCCTCGTCCATACCATCTAGGTCTACTTCCAACTTCTCGAGGGCGGGAAGTGTGGGTCATCGGAAAACCTATAGTCTCCAAGGACTTCGAGTGATTTGAGTTGGGGATGAGACACAACGGGAGTGCCGGTGGAAAATGAATCGGGGTATGTTTCTTCACGGATACATTCGACGAGATGATGCCTGACACGCAGAACATCGACACAATCGTCGTGCCGGAGATATCTGCCAGTGAAGACGACCAACGTCTCCCAAGGAATGGCGAACAGGGAAGGTGCCACGGCATCCAATTCAAGTTCTTGAAGTTGTGATGCGACACTGAATATCTGGATGGGATATCCCTCAATGCGACGTTCCCCATGTACTCGTCAGGCGAGATAAGGGACAAATTCCGAAGTACGGGGAAATCTAGCGCGTCCTGGGCGCGCGAAGAAAGTCGACTGAGGATGGTACCAAGTAAGCCCCGCCTCCCATAAGTTTCTCCTTCGAGGAATAAGGAAAGAGGGTGAGCGCTGACGCGCGCCAGCCAATCTCGAAGGAATTTTTCGAGGTCACTTCCTTCACGAAACACGTCTGGAAGATCATGTTTCAGGTGCAGATGATCCCACAACGCAGGAATGGATAACACGATGGACCTGCATTCCCTGCAGACATGGAGCAACAGCATTGGGGCAACAGCATTGGGGCACGAAGCGGATTCGAAAACGATGCGTTGCTCCAATGATTATCCGAATAAATATTGTCCGAGTAAACGGGGAGGCAACGCAAGAAGATCTCCTCCATGATTTCGTTTGGAAATGCCAAGAGATAATGGTCGTGTCGCCATTGCTGAACGATCTCCATGCATTCTTGGCTATTCTTGGAGTTCTCGTTCAGAGTCGGCGATTTTGGCCTTGTATCCAGCAATCGTGCTTTCGATTGCATGTTGGCGCCTGTGCAATTCGACGTAGAACTCGAAATCCGTCGTGGCCAACATGGTGGTTGGAAGAGAGGGATTTATTTGATCCCGGCAACTCAGCGGCAACTCCAACTTGTCTTATCGACAAGAACTTCGTTGGCGTCTCGAGTCTTTGCACGTCGACGCCTGGGGCGACTGAGAATCCAACTCTGCGCAGGGTGAGCAAGGTGCCGGGCATGCGCGTAAACAGTTCTCTAGGTTTCTCATCGCTAGCCCCTCGTCGAGATCAATGCTTTCAATGCACTTCGCGTTGGCGAATCATTTTGAACGGCGTCGGTTTCCGTGAAAGGGCATCCTTCGAACAGTGTGCCATGTGCAATCATTCATGCTGTTAAGGCTCGGGGCCATCTATAGCTACAGCCTCGCACAGCCTCATGAAAACGCTTATTGCACTGGGCTGCTCCCGCGTTTCCGGCGGTCTTCCCTCACTGCGATACCATACCTACCTTTCACGCGAATCTGAATCTCGCCTATGTTCAGCGGTTCTGGGCACCAGATATCGGGCGGGACGTTCTATAACGTCGGCGGCGACGTGAATCTACAAACACACCAGCACCTGACGATTCAAGACCATCGCCACCTCGGTAGGCACCGCGGATATTACGTACCGGACCTCTTAGGTGGGTTGTTCTGTATGAAAAGAACCTACCTAAGAGGTGCGCCTCCGCTCGGTGACGGGGGCGTTTGAGTTATAGATGAAAAGATAAGATTACGGCGGCCAATTAGATTGCCAGCCTGGTGGCCACGTGCCGGCGTCCTCTTTCCTTCCCGCCGCCTCCAGCACCTTTTCCGATGTTCTACACGCTCTCTCCTGTGCATACTTTCTATGCGAAATAAACTCCTGACGCCTCCGGTCACTCTGGCTCTCATTCGGCACCTCTTCCGCCTCTTCTAATCGCCGCCGGGACGCCCTCCGCGCCGCGTTCGTTTGTGCAATTTCAGATTTGAATACCGCCCCGTGCATCCTCTCCGGCGCTCCACAACTCTGGTGATTGTATGCAATCGACTCTGATCGACTGGCTCCATTCCTGGCTGCTCTGTGCCTCCCTGCCCCGTATTCTGCCTGTTTCTTCGCCTCTGGTCACCTCCTTTGGGTGCATTTTGCTCGCCCAGAACAACAGTACACGGGTATAGCCTTTGGTTGTGATTTGTTTTGCTCCCACTTGTCTCCGGTGCCACTATCTTTTACCTGCCTCTAGCGCCGCTTATCGCCTGCTGCCCACAGCGCCTCCCTCAACTCAATCCTGTCAACCCTTTAGTTCGTCTTTTCCCCACGAAACGTGTTGGTGCTTCATACCTGGTATCCGGGCTACTTTTGCCTCCTACCCACCTCCAGCGCCGCCCTGCTGCCTCCGGCGCCGCCTATCGCCTATCGCCTCCTGCCCTGCGCCCCCCTCCACTCGTGCCGGTCAACCCATCAATCTGTCTTTTACCCGCCACACATGCTGGTTCTGCTTTGTACTACCTGTTCTCCTGGCTCCCTTCGCCTCCTGCCGCCCTCTGGCGCCGCCCTCCCACCTCCCGCTCGCCTGCGCCTCCTACGTGTGCGGCGCCCTCCTCGCCTCACAAATTCAATCGCTCTCTGTTGCCCACGTCCCGCACTCTCGTCGCCCGCACCACCGCCATCACCGATTCAATAGAAACTACAAAATATCTCCCTCGCATCTCACACCGGCAATGTCTTCGCTCGGCTGCTTGTCGCTTAATCCCTTTGCACACCCTGTCATTGGTCTGCCCTACTGTCTATTCGGGCACTGCCCCCTGCTTATTGCTTGGACTGTCCCAGGATCATTGCTCCTTATTGCTCACGCCGCCATCGCTTCCACCAGCAATCCCAACAGCACCACAAGAAGCCAGAAGGTATATTCATATTTGTGGGAGTATTATCGGACGAATCTGATGAGCTTGCACGCACGCGTGGCAGGCGCTGGCGGAAGGTGATACGCCCCGATCGCTTATCAGCTGCACTGGGCGACCCGGTCGCTGTGCGGGAGCGGCACTGACCTTTCCGACGATGTACAGAGGCTCCTAACCCTCTTTGGTAATCACGAGTGTAGCCTATGGGGTGTGCTAGTTCAATATATCAATTTTCCGCTATTTTCTCTTTGCTTAAATTGAGTCCCCCACTGGCGAAAACAACGTCAAGTAGTGTCCTAATATGTATGGAATACCTATTGGAACATCCATGAAGTCTTACAGCAGTTGTAAAAAATTGTACCTCCATAAACGCAACATCTTAGTATTGTGTCCAAGATTCTTATAGCCAACTTAGTTGGACTTCGTCACATTTCTTGCACCGACCTTATAAGTTCAGATACCTCAAGATATTTTGATAATATGTTGTTGGGGCAATATATGGCTTCAATTTTAAGCCATTCCCGACCTTATTACGGTCAGAATTGAGCTTACAGTGAATTGTTTTCATGGGTTCTACGTTTATTCGCTTCCTGATTGGCTGATCGATGACCGCCCCGGAGCCGGGCCACGCATGGGCCGCTCTCCCGCACACCCACCTTTTACCGATTTCTTGCTTTCCACATCAAAAAATGAGGTTTGAATGCATATATTTCGGGCTAAATAGGTACAGGGTAATACTGGCGGCCACTAGAGGCCCATAGAGGCGTCCTGGGGGTGTCCCAGAGGCGACCCGGAGGCGGTTGAGGGCGACCCGGAGGTGGCTAAGGGCGATACGGGGGCGGCTACGGGCGACCCAGAGGTGGCTAAGGGCGACACGAAGGCGCCGCAGAGACCATTGAGGGGGTGGGGAAGACTGACACCAAGTGTATTGATCGCACAGTGCACTGCAATGCTGCGAGTCAATGGAAACAAAAATACTTACGGCCGTGAGATTCACATTCTCGAGAGGTAGACTCGATACCAGGGCTCGCCGGAGGGCTTTGATGATAATTGATCAAAGCCAATTCGCCGTCAGGTGTGATCGACTCATCATCAAACCATCCCCCGGCGAATCCGACTGGTTTACAAGACTATGGCGGAGGTGGCTTGCAGAGCGCGCGTCAATATAGATGGATGAGCATACTTGCGGGGCGGGGGGGGTAGAAACCGAGACAAAGTAGGTACCGGCCTCATCAGGAACAAGCAAGCCAGCAAAAGGGGCGACACCGTGGCCGAGGAGCCAAGTGGGAGGGAGAGGCGGCGGCGGCATGAAGAAGTACAGAGACATTGAGGCCGCAAGACGTGGGAGCAGTGCAACGACCACCAATCGAGGCGGGTTAACGAGCGAGAGGACCCACGAGTAGGGAGGCTGAGGCGGTGTACACAAGAGCGGCGGACAGGCAATGGAGCAGGAGGCGGCGGCAGCGAGGTATTCCAGGTGACCGATTGTTTCCAGTTTTTGTGAGAGGAGGCGGTTGGGCGGCGGAGGGGCAACGAAGGAGGCGGACGACGATGGCGCTGGCAAAAGCGATGCCAAATTTTATGAGGGCAGCGAGCGGAGAGCCTCAATCATCCTGATGCTGTGCTCAAGGCAGGGTAATCAACCCTGGGAGGATGGCGAGGCAGCGGGTGTAGGCGATCCAGAAGCGAGCCTCACGGCGTCGTGCGTATGTTGACGGGGTAAGGGTCTTCTACGTGTTTGGAGGTGCGCTCAGAGGAGCCCAAGGAAGGCCGCGCAGCGAGCGCCGCTGCGGAGGGCGAGCCAAGTGGCGCCGCAAGGTGAGACGCGGGGGTGCGGTAGCGGCGGTGTCAATGCGCTCGGAGTGGCGTTGAACATCGAACTTGAATGGTTCGTTGGTGGTGCTAAGCGGCGGACCCAGAAGAGGCGGCGGGCAGCGGGGCGGTGGGTGGAGGCGGAAGGAAAGAGGCGCGCAGTGCCACTGATGGATCATTGATCCATCGAATGCTCCATCAGTACCTCAGACGCCACCGTCACCGAGCGGAGGCGCACCTCTTAGGTAGGTTGTTTCCATACAAAACAACCCACCTAAGAGGACCGGTACGTAATACCCGCAGTGCCTGCTGAGGTGACCATCACCCAGTTTCTCAGCTCGAAGATGGTCGCGTCGCAGGATCGCACCGGCCATTGATGATCGGAGACAACGGGCCATACTGGATGGCGGGTGCAGGTCTGGGAGCCGATGGTCAGGGTATTGAATCGCAGCACGAGTTAGCAGGAGCGGTCAGGAATACGCGTCGGGGTATGGCTGTGACGTCGGCGCCTTACGGTAAGTCTGAAGTTCGCGATTGATATCCGTCTTCATACTTTCTAGATGCGACTTCTCGACGATGTATCTCGGGAATCCCTCCCAATGATGTGCAAAATACCCCATCCGTGGCGTCGTCGTCCTCTTGTCCGCACACCGACCTCTTCCCCTCAATCCCCAATTCACTCAGTTGTTACTCCGCTACGCCTCCCCATCCCCACTCAGATCGCACCAGAACTCGAGTCAATCTTCCCGTGGGGACGGATCGTCAACCCACCGGGCCTGGCCGCAGTGCTGCTGCTTTGGATGATGATCGCCTGGAGGGAGGTCATTTGACGCAATACCGCCAGACCTTTCGTCTTCTTCCAATGCCGACCACCCAAGGGGGCACATTTTTCTCTGCAAATAACGTGAACACCGCAGAAAATATGATTCACAATCATCGCCACGGTGAAACAGGAATACACATCCTTCATCGTGCTGTTGCGCTGGAGGCGCTGTGCGACTCTGCCGACAGGTTTCCACAGCCCAAATGCCATCCACAAACACGCACAAAAATACTGGATGATCTGTATCGATGGGCCATCCAAAACGACCCCGCCCAGCCCATCTGTTGGCTACATGGGCCGGCTGGAGCGGGTAAGTCTGCAGTCATGCAGAGCTTGTGCGAGAGATTACAGAGCATGAGTCGTCTTGGAGGGGCCTTCTTTTTTAAATGAGGCCACGACACACGAGGGAGTTCCAGAGCACTCTTTGTGACACTTGGCTATCAGCTCGCGCTCAACAACGACCGCAAACTGAATCCCCTGATTTCACAAATTGTTGAACATGATCCCTCCATCGTCGGGAGGTCGATGAATGTCCAACTACCTCAGCTGATCGTCGAGCCTTGTAAATCTCTCAAAGATTCTGCGGCTCCAATCCTTCTTGTTGATGGTCTCGACGAGTGCGACACTCACGATACTCAAGTCGAAGTATTGAGCTTGATAGGCCACGTTGTTCGCCAACACCCAAACATCTTTCGATTCATCATCGCTAGCAGACCGGAGGCCCATATTCATGATAGTTTGGAGGAGACCTTCTTCAATGGGATCCTCCATTCCGTCAACATCGAGCAGTCATTCAATGATGTTTGAATGTTCCTCTGCGACGAATTTGCCCGCATTCACCGCGAACACAAGCATACAATGGAGAGTGTTACGACACCGTGGCCGTCGGCAGAAATTCTGGAAGCACTGGTTGACAAGTCGTCTGGGTACTTCGTATATGCAGCCACAGTCGTCAAGTTTGTGGATGACAAATATTTCCATCCAATTGACCGGCTAAGAGCTGTTGTGGAGCTCTCGCACACTCCTTCTGAGGCACCATTCGCAGTGCTTGACCAGCTCTACATTCAGGTTCTATCTGGAGTCCCACCCCGATTTCACTCAACCCTTGGCGGTGTTTTACAGATTTGTATCTCTGGAATAACGATGCTGAAGCCCAACGAAATTGAAAAACTTCTAGAGCTGCAACCCGGGGTTGTTCCCTTGATTCTTTGTGGCCTCCATTCGGTCATCAAAGTTGGCTCGATTCACGACGCCATTCATAGTTATCATGCATCATTTGTGGATTTTTTACAGGATCCACAACGGTCATCTATTTTCCATCTCAAACTGGAAAACCGTATAAATGTAACCCATGCAGTCATCCGGGCCTTGTCTAGAGACCATGCCAATCTACCGTATGCACCTTCATAGTCACTGATTACTGAATTTCTCAACATGTTTTCAATCATAGACTGTGTCTGGTCGACTTAACTCAATGTCTTGACTCTATTCCACCGTCGGCGGAGCTTGTACCTCTGATCTGCAAAGTCAATCCAAGTTACCTCTTTCCGCGTACTCTTTGGCCCCACACGTGGGTGGAACAGGTTTTGATTTGCTTGAGAGTAAGTATTAACCCGATGCTCAATGAACCACACTTTTCAATCCCCAAGCTCATACTACCTCACACACAGGGAATTCAATCTGTACCTGAAGCTTTAATCCGGTGTTGGGAAAGCTACCATTTTATGTACTCATGGGAAGACTTGCTTCGGACGACTCGTACTGAGACATCGACTTTCACACTGGGTCCGGTTCCTTCAACACCATCCCCTCCTGCACTTCATGTACTCCAGACTAAGATTTGCCACTTATCATCTGTTTCTCTGGCGGACTGTCGTCAGTTTATGGTTCAGTCTCCGGAATTCATTCGGATATTCCAAGCCAGCTGGTTGCTCTCGCAGTCTATCCGCAGTTCCAGTCTGAACATGTACTACATTAGAGCTCTACTGGATCTCTCATGGGATCAGATTGGAGCAGCTTTCTCCGCCTTGGACTCCATCATAGGCCAAGGAATAGAAAAACAGGTTCTTGGTGGCATACTCGCCTCATTGACGCTCTCTTGGGAACTCGACTTGACCAACAAATATTTAGTGGCCACTGACTTGGCTCGTGGTTGTCTTCGTCACATTCGACGAGCCGGTTTTGGTCCTTTCCAGTGAGTTGGTCGTATGGTAGATGTCCAGCTGAAACAACACTCACCAAATGGCTGCAGTGACAGGTTCATAGACAACCTCAAATGGGGTCGACTCATCAGATGTTCCCTGTGTTCAAGCCCAGAACTTCTGCAGGAACTTCGTGAATCACCTATTAATACCAGATAACCGCTCTAATTAGAGGGGCCACAGGGGCCAGGTTGTCCCCTCTAGTTGGAAGGGATTGAGGCTGTCTCCCCCATGCTGCGAAATATGCTGCAGATATGCCGCATATATGCTGCAGTTAGGCTGCAGCATGCCGCATATATGGACTTGTAGCATTTGAACTCATGTGTCCCCGTGACCCCGCCTCCCGCCCGTGCGCCCCCGATGTCGGCATATCCCAAAAAGGAAATTCTCCCAAAAAAAAAACAAGGTAAATAGCAGTTAGACGAAGCTCTCCGCATGTTGTTTTTGAGCTCATGTGTCCCCGTGATCCCGCGTCCCGCCCGTGCGGCCCTGTTGTCGGCATGTCCCAAAAAGGAAACTCGCAAAAAAAACTTGAAATCACAAGAAATTCACCAAGAAAATTTACAAACGACATAGGCAGGCTATTGCGTACACGTAACAGCCCCTTTCCTACGTAGCCCCGGCTTCGACTCGTGCAAGAAACAACATATCGTCCCATCGAGATGTGCGGCGGGCGTTACGGCATCTCCCGCCTTCCGGGGGGCCCTCCGCGCTTTCCCCTAACCGTATTTGCACAGCCACGGGACGACGTGGCTGACCCGCGGGGCGATGGAGGGGTTGAGCGTGGTGGGGAACCCGCACGTGAGGGAGGTGGACGGCCACGGGACGACGTGGCTGACCCGCGGGGTGATGGAGGGGTCGAGTGTGGTGGGGAACCCGCACGTGAGGGAGGTGGACTACAGGCGGCGGCGGGGACTGTCGACGCAGTGCGCGCAGGAGCAGCCGCGGTTGCGCGCAAGGGGGATACGGTGCGAGACGAGGCGGCGCTGGGCGAGGGGGATCCAGAGCGACCGGTTGTGCGCGAGGTGGACGGCGCATCGGCGAGCGCACCTTTGTACCTGGGCTTCGGCTTCGGCCTTGGTACAATGGACACCCCGCTCGTGGTGCTGGGTTTCGAAGCGCTCATGGCGGTGAGCTTCGAGGTCTTTGCTCTTTTTGCGGGTGGCGGGTCGTCATCCTCGTCCGTACGGCGCCTGTGTTCCCCCCGCTTGTGCGCTTCTTCTTCGCGGCTGGGGCGTCCTCGTTGGCGTCGGCGGGGCGCTTGCGCTTCCCACTCGTCGTCTTCGTTGACCCGGAGCGCTTGTGTCCACGCTCCCCCCCCTTACCCGCCCCCTTAACCGCCCCCGCCTTCTTGTGAGCCACCAGCGCAAGGAGCTTCCGGCGCTGCTCCTCCCGTGCCGACACCCCCAAGGGCTGCCCGCGCTGTATCCAACGCGCACGCTGCTCGTCCTCGCTTGCGTCCTCCCTCGCGTCCTCTCCCTCCTCGCTCGCACCCTCCTCCTCCTCGTCGTCGGACAGCGGCTGCGCAGCCCCCTTCTTCCCCGTACGCGATGACTTCCTCACCTCCCCTGCCTCCTTTTTCTTTCCCTTCCCTTTCGGCTTTGCCACCTTCTCCGTTGCCTCGCCGTTAGCCACCATCTCCTTGAAATCCGCCAGGAGCTGCTTCTTCTGGCGGGCGGAGAGGATCGCCCACTTGCAGGTCCCGGCTTTGAGCGCATCGCGCAAGGTGCGGAGCGGGCCGATTGCCGACTGCAGCGACATCCGCTTGAAATACACGCCGTGCGGCCAGCCCAACAACCCGATGTTCTTGGCTTCCACAATTGCCTTGATGTAGTTGTCGTAGTTCATCGCGATCTTCATCTGGCCTGTGATCGTTCCTGCAAAGCCGATTAGTATTGCATCAGGCGTGAAACAAGTCAAGCACATACGCAGGCCAGCTTTAATGAGCTCCGTGCACTCCTTCTGCATTGAAATGAGTGTATCGGCGCCTGTATTACCTGTCAAAATCCGTCAGACAGGTGTAGAAAACAAAATAGAGCGAGGCTTGCCTCGCGAGCGGCTAACCGCCCACAGCTCGAACAGCGCGGCGATGTCCGCAGGGTCCCTCTTCAATACCTCTCGAAAGAAGCCCAGCGCGCCCCATGATTCCAAGGTGACGGGGATGGAGCTGTCGTGAATGTGGCCACGAGTGAACATGGCGAATCCGATCATCCCCGACCGCTCGGTGAGGCTAGTAATCTGGGAAGGAGGATGTGTTTCCGGGCATCGGGCATTGGAGGAAAAAGAACGTACCTCCTCCATTAAGCGCTCCACAGTGCGCTTCGCATCAGCACTGGCGGCGAGGTTGTTGGCGCAAGCACCTCGATGCTTTTTGTCGCGCTTGGCCCGGACATCAGCCACCATTTTCTTCTCCTCCTCCTTCGAGAACCCTTCAAGCATCGACGGGTCCGCGCTCACCATCCGCTTGATGTCGGGCATCGTGTAGCGGTGTCCAACGTCGCGACCTACAGCAAGAGTTAAGAAAACAAAGTGAAGAAGCCAGCACGAACCTTTGTTGAGTCGCGACACAAGGGCCGATATTTTTGCGTTGTACACGCTGACCTTGCGCCTGGGCTTGAAGGCGGAGGACGCGTGGAGACGGCGGCGGACCTCTTTGACCTTCATCCCGTATTTCTCCGAGAGCTCCTGGGCCCGCTCCTCGGACTGCGCCTGCCAGTCGTCGAGATCTTCAGCCAACCCCTGCAGGTTGTGCACTCGCGCCTCGCGACGCTTTTTAGCAGTTGCGAGAGCGTTCGCCCTCGCGGCCTCGTCATCCGCCGTCCTCTTCGCACCAACGACGCGGGTGCGCCGCTTGCGAGCGATGACCGTTTTGTGAGGGTGGCGGCTACGGTGGGTGGTGGTACCGAGCCCTTGCAGCTGGGTGCCTTCATCTTCCCAGTCGTCGTCGTCGTCGTCCACGTCCAGATCCATAACAGCACGGCGTGTAGTAGGAGTCGATTCACGAGAAACCGAACGAGAAACCGAACCCGCCCCAGAAGAGTTTCCACGCGAAGTCATAGCAAAATGCGGGTAGATCAAGCGTTAGTAGTTTGCCAGTTGCACGTGCACGCCATCCAAACAAGCCCCTGAGAAACGCATAGTGTTCAGAACGAGCCCCAGCTAGGCAGAAGACGCAGAGGAAACCACAGAGGGAACCAAGACAGTGACAGCAGATGAGAATCAAGAGCAAAGCAAGGTGACGGCAGCGACAGTGGGAATGAAGACTTATGGCGTCTCCCAACATAGAACATTGAATGCAGAATAAACATAGAATTGATTGACATGCTGTGCTGTGAGAAATATCGGGTCCTCTTCGACACAACCACCGCACCATCAGTAACTAGATGGTGCAGTGGTTGTGAACGCCCTCTTAACATTACGATGATAAGACGGGCCTTCGCGACCGCTGTACCATCTGTTACTTCTTTGGTTCAAACCCCGAGCGCTGCGTTTTTTTTTTCTCTATTCCTTTCCATTTCTCCCTGACTAGTTTCTGTCTCGCTCGTAACCCGCAAAGCAAACGTTCAAGCAAATTTCATTGTACCACGCCAGTATACAAAAAACAAAATACGAAACAAGTACTAATACGACGACAAGACGCGTATGTGTGGAAACCGGCCCTGCCTTGCTTCAAACCGACCCAACGCGCCTGCCCGCAGACAAATACTGCGAGACATCCTCGTAGTCGACGACTTGGACCGAGTCTCCGTCGGCCATCTCCTGCAAGGCCTTCTGGCTGAATGACACAATGCAAGGTCAGCACCACCAAAGGACGTATAAACGCCAAGGACTCACGCATTTTTGTAGAGTTTGCGGCTTGTCTCGTTGTACAGAAACGCCGGCTGGGCCGAGGATCCCGCTGCATGAGCACGCGGCGCCGCAGATGCCGAGCTCCCCGCGGTGGGGGCACGGGTTGCTGGAGGCAGGGGCGCAGAGGCACCCATCTGTGGAGACGCGGCCGGGGCCCGGTTGAGGAAGCGCAAGGGCGAAGGTGGTGCATGCGCAGCGGACTTCGAGGCGGTGGGGTGGCGTAACGAGTGGCCCTCGGAGGATGTCGACGAGATGGACGAGACGGAGCTCACCGAGCTAGAAAAAACAGCGGGGGGAGGGGTTGCCAGGTTGGCATTGCGCGACGGGGTTGCACCCGTTTTCAATGCTGCGGTGCCGACGGTGGCCTTCCCGATGGGGGCGGCATCCACCTCCATTTCCATGGGCGGGGTGTCGTCCCTATAGAGCGGGAGTTTAAACTCCTTTTTCACGCGCTCAATTTTCACGGGGGCGCGGCTCTGGGGGCGGGGCGACACCACAGGCAGCGGGACAGAAACGCGCGATGACTCGCGTTTTGGGGGAGGGGTGGCCTTGGGTGCCGTTTGCAAAGGGGTGCGGTGTGCAGCAGCACCAGCGACGCGAGTCTGGCGACCAAGGGTGGGCGATACGGACCGCATGGAGGTGCCGTCCTCGTCGCTGCTCGCCGACGCGCCATCCCCGTCCTCGCTGTCTGGGACCACCTCGCCGTCGCCGCCGTGAGTGTGGCGCCGAAGGCAGTACTTGGCCCACTTCTCCCGAGCCTCGTTTCGTGTGAAGAAGATGAGGACTTTTGAGGAGCCCGCGACCGCATCTGCATCGGTTCTGGTAAGTGGTTTGGGTCAGCAGGGCAAGCGGCAATGATACTGCGACGTACTTTTTGGTAAACAGCCCGTGGCCAAGCACCAAGAACCAGAACTTGCGGGGGTTCTTGTTGTGCTCTTTGAATCCCACATAGTTCCCGGCGTTGGCGAAGAACGGCACGTCGCACATTTGGATTCAGAACAACGAGAGGATTGCACACGTGATGTGTACCGATCCCGTATTCACAATCAGAATCTCGACCAAGTACACCTGAACTCTCGTAATATAAATGTCTGTTCTTCATAAACAATTTTTTTCAAGTCCAAAATCTGTACGATACAAAACAGAAATAGATCTCAATTCGCCGATCATTCCAACTATAACATAACTGATCTCTCAGGTATCGCCACATTTCAAGTCTCACGACAATACGTTAGCCCTGCCGGCAGCGGTTGCATGCATAATGGAAATGCCTACCATGTCCTTCCGCGCCTCACATTTTGGGCGAGATCCTGGCCTCTTTATTGCACTTGGCCTTTTTACCTCCCTTTTCGACTTGCTTCCCATCTTGTTGGGCGCCCTTCATGCCTCCCTTTTCAACCGGCCAGTCGTGCTTCTCAAGATACTGGGCATATTCGCGAGCAAGCCCAGGGAGGAAATCCGCACCGCGAAGCTTGTGCTGGGGGAGATAGAAATCAAAGAAGGCATCCTCGCCAAATTTGGCCACAAATTTTCTGTTGCGATTTGATTCCTGCAATGAGTGGTGTAGAAGGCAGTAAACTCACCTTTTGCGCAAGCTTGAGGGTAGATGAATAATTTTATAAGAAACAGTTGACTGCAATGGGGGTGAAGGCTTACGATTCACGATGGTCGGCGTCGTGAGCATAACATTTCTGAGCAGCCTTTGCCATAGATTCCGCAGTGCGGGGAGCTCTGGATCGTAGGCTATAGTACCATGTGAACACATTATTAGAAAAAATTTCAATGGAACTTACAGTTGCATACGTTGGCGCGCCTTTTCACGGGTCGTTTCAAGATTTCTGCAGGAGATTGAGTTCCAGAAAGAAAGGTTACCGACGAGGGTACCGACTTCTCGCGGTATCGACGCTGTGCTTCGGCGTGCTTGTGTTTGAGTTGCTCAGAAGTCTGGAGAGAGGAAAGTATATGTTCGCCCATGGTGGTTGAGACCAGAATGATAATAGCCTGTTTGCAATGCAGCCATCAGATGGCTGATGGGTGCGAAAATTGCAAAATTGAGGTGAGCCCTCCAGATATTCCCTCAACTTTGAGCACACAAAATTAACGCCAGGGAAGGCCCCTACAAGTCCTGTAGAAAGTCCCAAATAAATTCTGCCTCAGAGGAAAAAAGCCAGGAGCCATTTGATGGCTCGAATGGCTCATCGCAAACTCTCTAATGCATCAACTAGGTGCTGTTAATGGCACTCAAAGTGTCGTTTGTTCAAATGATTCATTGCCTTGGCCCTGACGCTCTGAATTATTTAAATATCAACACGCAAATGATTATGGCATACTCTGAACCAGTCCAGGAGCAAACGGACGTCCGCAGGATTATCTATATTCATTTTGTTCAGACGGCCGTTGACGCGTTCGTGATATCGGACTCATCAGACTCGTCGGCCGATGCCTCCGATATCACGAACGCGCCCACTACACATTCGCTCGACCGCAATTCAAGATAGAAAAACTCCAATAAAATTCCACAAGTCAAGAAAATATTGGAGCTGTACAAAGATACCCTATCGCTCGTCTACAGGTCATCGATCACCGAAAACATCTTCATCCCTTCCTCCCACCGTCGCTCATGCTCCGCCTCCCGCTTTGCCTGCTCCTCCTTCGACGCCGACCGCTCAAAGTCTTCATCCGTCCTGAACCCGTTTCGCACCCATCGGAAGAGACCGGCAGCAGTGTACTGGGCAAACGAGGATCGGCGCTCGTGGGCCTGGATGGGAACGTTGGAGTGGCGCACAATGGCGGAGGGGAGAAGGATAGTGGAGCCGGGTGGAAACCGAATCACAAGTCGGAGATCCCAAAGGATCAAGTGGCCGCCGAGATCGGGGTCGAAGTCACCCAGGGCTGTAAGGGCGCACCAGCCCCAGGAGAGGTTTGCAAAGTCCAGGTGACTTGCGCAAATAACGCGGGGGCCGAAATTAAATGTGCAGGCAGCAAAGACGCTGCCAATGAAGTTCCATCGGAGGGCGCGGTTCCAAGCGGCGAGGAGGGCCATCTGTGCTTGGTAAAATGCGAAGAGCATGGGGGCCCACATGGCGAAAAGGACTGAGAGCCAGGTGAGCCTTTTTTCGGCATGAGGGAGGCGCGACTTACAATTAGCAAAGCCGGCGAGGCGTTGGAAGGACGGGTCAGCAAGCAGCTCATCGGTGAGCTGCGTGTTGGAGACGTTGTTGCACAACTCTCTGGGCTCGATCTGGCCACCGCCGTGCGACAGGCCACGTCCGATTGCCGGGAACGAGTCCTGGGCACGGCGGTGGTGGAGTCGCTCGTCGCTGAGGCGGATGCGGTCGAGGCGTTGGTCGAGCAGCGCGGCAGCTCTATCGGTGGTAGCCTTCCATCTCGCTTCGTCGCGAGGCGTCCCGCCCAGCAACGCGATGATGCGGCGGTGCGAGTCGAGAATGGGTATGGTGAGCCTTGTTAGAGCAATCAGTAAGGCAATGCACGGGCTGGGGGGTGTACGCACTTTCCAAGCCAAGCTATGTACATGAATCCAATGGTGCCGCTCAGGGCGTCGACCTCAGCCTGCGTATACGAGACCCCCCCCCAGGCCGGTGTCGAGATGGTGTAGCGGCGGGGGCTCGCTAGCCTCGAACCCCTCGTCCTCGTCTTCGGCCATCTCATCCCCCGAAGGGCGAGGCCCCATCCACCCGCGTTTGGTGTGCGGAAGGGTGGTGGCATCGAGATCGAGATTGAGGGCAGACGCCTTGGCGCCGTCAATGCGTTTGCGGTGGACAGATTTGAGGAGCGGGTTCTCCGACAGATCGCGCGCCTTTTCGCGCGTCTTGGCTCTCCGGGCCTTGAATTTGAGCTTGTTGCGCTGCGAAGCAGTCAGGGGAGGGTTGGGAGACGAGGGCGTGGAGGGAGCAGAAGAGCCGGATGGGGCGGGGGGATCCACATCGGACGGGGCGGGAACCGCGTCGGTCGGAGGTGTTTCTGCCCGCCAGAAAGGGGTGCCGTCCTTGGTGGCGTCCTCGGTGTCGTATTGGGGCTCATCCACTAGGCCCGTGATGTCTTGCTCGAGCAGCTGCTCCTTGAGGCGTTGCCCAACGTCGAAGTGAATAGGAGAGGGGATGGCGCGGCCAATGGCGAGGTCAAACGCCGAGAACTCTTTGCCGGATTGAAGGGTGCGTCGCCCTATGGGTACGCGTCAGCTGTGAAGTCCCAAAGAAAAGCCGGACAAAAGAACAAAAAGAGGGGGAAAAAACAGTCCAACGCAGGGTCTGGAGTTCCAGGGGCGGAGCTCGGGCCTGGCGGTTTACGGAAGGAAACGCGCCTGGATTCGAGTTCCAGGGGCGGAGCTCTGCACGCAGGCGCGGGGGAGAAAAAGGGAGAAGAGGGAGCAGCGCGATGTATGGTGGCTTACCTGCCATGGAAAAGGCTTCGGCGAGGAGGGAGGACGAGAGAGGAAGGAGGAGGAAGCGTGTATCGTTGCGGCCACGTGGGGTTGGTGTACGCGTCCTGTCACTCTTGTTACACTTGTCACTCTTGTTTACCATGCCGCCGAAAAGCTCGATTCACCGGCAGCGTTCCACCCTGGGCAGGCTGCGAATTTTGGGTACACAATTGAAGTCTACCACTCGGCCGGGACGTGCTCCTGTTACCAAGACGACACTGGGGCCCAAGGGGATCGATGAATATCGGCGTGCTGAAGAACACTCACTGCGAACGCGCCTTCAGCGTAGGTTTTAAAAAAAAAAAAAATTGGGACTTGAATTAACAATGGCATTATTGACTATAGACATGGACGTCGAGGGACTTGAGGGTTTCGAGCACCTTCAGGGCCTGGCGGAAGACGATGATTTCGACCCCAACGAATCAAACACCCCCAACGTTGTGGACATGGCCGGGGTGTTGAACGGCTCGGAACGGATTGAACTCAGTCATGCCAGGGGCGAACTTGGAAGCTTGGAAGAGGATCTGGAGGACGAGACTGATGACGAGAGTGCTGGGGCAAAGGCAAGGTAAGTGTACTTCCCTCACTGTCAACTCTTTCCACGTCTTTATGGTCTTTCGTTCAATGGTTCAGAAAGGCCGAGGATTGGAGGACCCGCCGGGATCGCACGGAGCGCCGGAACCGCGCATTCGAGTCCCAGATGCCCGATATGGTGGCCTCGTACATCCGCTACTGCGCAGAACAAGCCGTCGCTGGAGGGCCTCTATGTACACCGCAAGACGAGGAAGATACGGCTGCACAGGAGATTTGCGGAATTCAGGTGGTGGATATGTTCCGTACGTGCTTTTATGAAATCTGTCTCAATTGCTGAGGGTGATCTCAAGAAACGTCCACCGTCGATGTAAAGCTGAAGCCAACGGAAAATGGTATAGCGCCAGCGCTCGTGCGTGAAGGCCTGCTGCCGTGCACCCCGTGGAAGCCCTCAGTCGCGATCACCGTCCGTGTCCTCGAGACGTACCGCATCCAGCACGTCCGCTGCCCCCAGCTGGCCATCCAGTCGTTCGTGAAGAGTCTTTGCGACATGCACGGGGTAAGTGGGGCTCTCTTTGCTGATCGGCCGCCGCTGATTCTCATGCAGACCGCGTACCGCCCATACCTGTGCCAGCAGTTTTCAATTGCGTACGATCTTTACCTCGACATTCGCCGCCGTACCGATGAGCAAATTATGCTTCTGCTCGGGCGTGATTCCAAGTGGCGGATGAAACACACGTGCCCCGCCTGCATGTACAAACTAGAGGGCGAAGATAAGCTCATCTTTGACATGCTTACCACGATGGATGGCAACGACTCGCTCAAGCGCGTGCTCCGACGAAAGAAGACCTCGATGGCGGACGACGAGGAGGGTGAGCCTGTGCTTGGCAAGTCCAGTGAGCGGGTCGACAACAGGGACGCGGGCGACGGGTATATGTACCCGCGGGAGAAGGTTGAGCAGTGGGCAAAGACGCGCCTTGCTGAGGTATTGCCCATGCAGTCGGGGAATTCGGTGCGTGATTCATGCGGTGAGATGCGCTGGACACAGAGGCTGATATGATTGTTTAACAGGCGGCCGACAATCCGTGCGCTGACCGCTGGAAGAACATGATCGACGATGTAACATCGAAGATGTGGGGCATCTTCGATGAGACCGGTATTTTTTTGGCCTTGTGTCGACACGGCTTCGTATTAGTGATCGTGGATATGATCAGGAGCGGCGAACTGTGAGTTTTCTTGCTCCCCACAGCGTGTTCTCTCTGCTAACAGCTGGGCTTGAAGGGCGAAGTACCCGCTGGCGGTCGTCCAGGAGCTCCTCAACGCGTTTGGGATGAACCTGGGCGCGGGGTACGATGTCGGCTGCCACTTCGGCGCAACCGTCGAGAACAGCGAGCTCGGAGAGCAGGCGAGGAGGAACAACCTCAAGTGTCTAGTGGGCTCCTTCCATGGCCATGCGCACAACCGGCTCTGCCAGCTGAGCTTCCTCGCCACATATGTCGAGGGAATGGGCCTGGAAGACCTAGAGGGTTGTGAGCGCTACTTCTCGCGGTCAAATGGGCTTGCAAAGTCCTGTCGATATGCAAGCCGGTTTCATCGGCAGCAAGAGATCACAACGTATGCGAAGCATTTCGACTCCTTCGAGACGTACGCGAATCTGAGTGAGCCCTGCCCCCGAACCCCATGGCGTACTGCTAACAACTTGATCTAGGTAAATTCTTATGCACAAACTACCGCCAGGCCCTTGCCATCCTCAAGACGGAGCCTGCGCTGCAGAAGTGGATGGGCCAGGAGGGGGTGGACAGTTATGCTCGGTTCCACGAGTGGCTACAGGAGGAAAAGGACTACCTCTTGAGCCTCAAGGATGCCCTGAAGACGAACGTGGAGACCCTCGAGATGGAGTACGTCCAGAAGTTGGTGAACCTCAGTGCGAGCGAGTAAGGGTTTTTTTTTTTTTCCAATCCATCACAATTCATTTAAATTGAAATGTTTTCCAGGGCAAAGTACGCTGTTCTGCTCGCAGAGGCAAGACGCGCGAGGGGCGATGATGCAGCGTACGCGCCGGGCGTCTCGAAGGCAGAGCTGGCGAGGCGGCACGGGAAGGAAAAGGTGGAGAAGGACTTGGAGAGCGTGCAGGAGCTGGAGCGGCAGCTCGATATTGCAGACCGTTGGACGCCAGCCTCACCGAGGTGGGAGTCTACTACGGTTGCAATCAAAAGGCGAAAGTACCGGCTTGCTCTTGATGCGCTCGAGCTGCTCATCGTCGAGCGCATATTTGAGCTGACCAAGATTAATCGGTCTCAAACAGGTACTCTCCAGTGCAAGTCATTGAAAACCGTGCTAAATTGTTTTTTTTGGGTAGGCTACAAGATGCGCAAGCACATTGCCAAGGCGCTGCAAGCGCGGTCTAAAGCGGTGAGGAATGCCATCGACCGGTATAACTCAGCCGCCTCGCTCCTCGATCCACCGATGGCCCACCTCACCTGGGAGCAGGTTGTCGAATATGCCTTCCTCACGGATTTCGACATCCTTCACGACACCCGCGCAGACGTTCAGTCACGGCCGTGGACCCGCCCTGCCTATCAACTGGCAATGGATCGGTACTTCAAGATCTTGCGCGCGAGGGAGGAGATCCGCCGCCTGAACGTCGAGATTCCACGTGTTGTAACCTGGATCCGCGATGAAAACCGGGTCCTGCGTAGGAAGGAGGCCGAGCTGAACTCCACGGAGGGCAAGACGCTCGAGGACGCAGAGACGGACCGGGGAATGGCAGTGCAGGTGCGGCTGTACCGCGAGCGGCGGGGCCGCTTCGACGACACTCACATGCGGAGGTTTTGGGGTTTGGCAAAGACGCCCGGGTTCACCGGTTCTGTGATGCCGGGGGTCTCGCTGGAGGTGCGTGCAGCACGGAGAGACGCGCGGGCGGCGGCTCGAGCACAGGCCCAGACGGCTGGGGAGCGTGAAAGTGGTAGGGTGTCTGAGTCGGACTCAGACGAGGAGATGGTGGTTGACGAGGAGGTCGTCATTGATCTGGGCGGCAGGGACGAGGGGGAGGACGACGGGTGGGTAGAGGACGATGAGGGGGATGACGCCATGGAGGAGGCGGTCTCCGACTTGCTCTACACAATCTCTATGGTTGCTGTAGATGACAAGGGGCCTGAAGTGCAGGAGAGCTAGGGGCTTGGGCGGGGGTTATTGCTACTGTTATTATTAGTAATACTCCCTCTCATATTTTCTTGGGTTTAACAATTGTCAGGGATAATTTCCTTTTTGGGCCACACCGCCGTCGGGGGCGCATGGGCGGACCTTATCGTGACACCACGTGACGCAATATGACTCTCACGGGTGTTTAATGGCTAATTCTATTGTACTTTTTTTTTTTTTGGTGAATTTCCTTTTTGGGATATGCCGACGTCGGGGGCGCACAGGCGGGAGGCGGGGTCACGGGGACACGTTAGCTCAAAAGCTACAAGTCCGTATATGCGGCATGCTGCAGCCTAACTGCAGCATATATGCGGCATATCTGCAGCATATTTCGCAGCATGGGGGAGACAGCCTCAATCCCTTCCAACTAGAGGGGACAACCCGGCCCCTGTGGCCCCTCTAATTAGACCGGTTATCTGGTATTAATAGGTGTCGTGAATTTGTTCCACCCTGGGAGTCCTTTCTTAGTGCAGAAAAATGTCTCTGTTCATTCGAGTTCCATGATACCGTACAATGGCTCAAGGTGAGTCATATTCTTCTTTAGTTAATCCGATAAGATTTACTGTACCATTTGATTCAATTCGTACCCACCTGTGACCTGTGACCGCACCGTACGAAATTCACTTTTCGTATTTGGGTCGGGTCGAGTGTGACACCTAATTTTTTTTCGTAAATCAGTTGGCAGGAGGCCTCAGACATTCATATTTGCCTTCCCAGAAATGACCAGGTAGTTGTAGAATGGTTCAAAACAATTAGATTTCACTTGCACGTCATCACCAAAAGAACTGCCAAAAATTGGAAAGTCGCTGCTGCAGGTCTTGTTTCGTCGTGCGATGCAGAGTATGCAGATACTCAGATTCCAGAACCCGATGGTACACTTGTTGCTGCCGCTGGAGAGGCCTCGGGCAAACACATCCGCTGCCCGAACACGCTGTACACGGCGTTCTGGAGACACGCCAACGACAAGAACGAGGATGTTGATGTGCCGGGAATTGACGTGCCCGAAAAGTAGTCGCTGTTTTGTTTCGATGTAATAGCATTCATGAGCAACTGAGCTGAGGCAAGTTGGCGACGATGGGGAGAAGGGAGTCAAGAAGTTGACAAGATCACCGATTTGCTTCCGCATCTATCAAAACTGGCGCCTCGTGTGAACGCCGCGGCGCCGCTTGACAAGCAGGCGGCGCGGAGGCGAAAATTCAAATTTTTGAGCCATTTTCTGGCGAATTCGTGACCTGTTTGGAGGATTCGTATATGCCCTCGGTGACCTGTGACCAGTACGAAAAAATTCGTAAATTTTTGGGCCTGTGACCCGTGACATACGAATTGAATCAAATGCTACAGTATGCTCAATGGTAGGACTTCCCTGAGCCGCCACTTGATCTCATTGAACGCTGGCAAAGTTATCTGACCAAGAGTCAGGATGTCTGTCGACATAATTCTCGGTGGGGTGGTTCTTACAAGTGTCAGAGAAACGAGATTGAACCCCCTCTGGAGTCGCCAGCACTGGACGTAAGGGACCAGGTGCTCCGACATTTGAACCATCTGCTGGACAACCTAAATTCCAATTTGCGGTTCTAGCTACTACTTGAGTACCTGGTGCGGCTCGCGCAAGCGAAAAGATCCAGCGGCTGGTTCAAATAAAATTGTAGAGCAACAGGGCCGATTTTCGACTGCGCCCACCGGGAACGTATACGTAAGTGTGGGAATGAACGAAGAAAACGAGGGGGAATAGTGTGAATGCTCAAGGTCGATTAGAATTTTGTGATCAAAGTTACGACCGTACTTTCAGGTGTCCTACTTCTGTGGACAGCCGGAGGGGGGCGGGCTCGGCGATCGGGCGCTCGACGAGTTCGGTCTTGAGCGAGAGGTGGATGGTTAAGAGTAGAGATAATTTTGATTTTGATCCTAATATGTATATCTACGGCCGACACGGGCGAGTAATCTCCATTTCGAGAGCAACTGGGAGGACAGACAAAACTGCGAGGCCTGGGAAAAAGGTTCGGTAATAATATTAAACATTGGTGGTGAGTGATACAAGATGGCATCTGACGATAGCGAATATAGAGATACACAACAAGATGAGATCTGGAAAGAGACGAGCCCAGTCCAATCAACTGAATGCAAGAGCGCTCCATGCGGCGACGGCACCTACTGCACCGACAACCACCGCCTTCGCAGCGGTGCTGAGCGTGCCCGCACGTCCAGCCGGCGGCGGTTTGGGCACGAGCGCGTGCATCTTCGCCTCGACCTGGTACACCAGTACCTCGACCGCGGCTGCGGTGTGGCCTACGACGAGGAGTGTGTCCGCGTGGTCAAGTGGAAGGGTACGTGTAGCGAGACCGCGCTCGGTGGCCGCGACGCATATATCGGGGACGTCGGGTGTGGGGAGGACGTATACGGCGGCTTTGGCGAGATGCGTGAGGGATGTGGTGAACGCGGTGCGCTCCTCGCGGGTGAGCGTGCGCGTGAGGGGGCGTGTGGCGGGCGGTGGCGTAACGCGCTGGGTTTCTGTGGGCGGAGACGCAGCGACTTCGGACGTTTGAGAGAGTCCGAGATATGAAGTGGAAGACGAGAATGAGGCGTCGAGGGCAGGTGGCGTCTCGTCTTTGCACGTCGATGCCTGGGACGACTGAGAAAACATCCAGCTGGGCGCAGGGGTGAGCAGTGTGCCGGGCATGCGCGTAAACGGCTTTCTGGGTTTCTCCCCCTCGTCGTCGGTTCCAGTCGTATCCGCATCCAGCTCTGCAAGACTCAGCGCGTCCAATGCTTTCGATACACTTCGCGTTGGCGAATCATTCTGGATGGCAGTATCCGTGAAAGGACACCCTTCGCGGGGATGACCCTTGCGCGGCCGCTTGCAAGACGTGCAATACCGTGGCTTCCCGGGGGTCGACGACTTTTCAGGTGTCACCACTTTGGGGGAACTTCGAGTGGTTCGCGTTCCAGCGGGTGAGGAGCGCAGCGTTGGGGGCATAAGAGGCTGAATTCTTGTAGTATAGCACCCAAGCAGAGATGAAGGTCAGAAGGAAACCAGGGGACGCGACTGAGGACAACGTCGAAGTACAAAGACAAGCCACGATAGTATTTATTTATTTATTACTTTTTGCCACTTAGCGTCACTGGTTGCGCTTGCCTTTCACCTTCATCCAACTCCGCGAAAAGTACGTGTTCCTGTCTACTCCCTGAGCTATGGCTCATTTTCCACAGCATGGCTCGATTCCGCTTGACATGTGGAGCACCACCGACGAATCTCCCATTGCTCGACGTGCCACCAGAAGTCTCTGCGTTATTAACGAACAACGACGTCCCTCTCGAGTCGCAGATCCCACTAATCCGCGATATCATCTCCGACGGACAAACTGAGCTCGATGAGCTGGAAACCATACTTGCCCAGCTTATTCCGAGGCGCGACGAGATCGCCGAACGCGTTCGACAGCATCGCGCTGTGCTATCCGTGGTCCGCCGTGTCCCACCCGAGTTGATTGGTGATATATTTGCCTTGACTCTGCCGGATAACGATGACGCTGCGGGTGCCACGGCGAACAAACCTCCCTGGTATCTTGGTCATATTTGTCGATCCTGGAGACACGCGGCGCTCTCTTACCCCCGTCTCTGGTCCTACATCGCCGTTCCCTCATTTTTGGCTTCCAAGGACAGCCCACTGCTGTCTGGTATCCAAGCCCAACTTTTCCGATCGGCCAGTGGGCCATTGGATATTCGCTGGCCATTCGTCCAGGATGAAGTCAATTCCGACTTGTTGGACTTGGTCCTCCCTCACTCCGATCGCTGGCGTAGCTTGACCTTCGACCCCGGAGCCTACAGTTCTGTGATCAATTGCCTCGGTCCTGTCAACGGCCGCCTTGATCAATTAGAGCAATTGAAAGCCGTTCACTGCTCCGCCATGACCCTACCCGATATTTTTTCAATCACGCCCAATTTACGCCGAATCATTCTAACGGATGAGTTCTTCTCAAACTCGCCACGTATCGCGATTCAGTGGGGACAGATCACCCACTACACAGGGACATACACCCGGGAGCGTCAACTTGACATCCTCAGGACGGCTCCGAACCTATTGGAATGTGTACTGGGTTTCTCAGGCACCGACGTCGACCACCTCAGTCATATCAGTATGATCACAGTCCCCCACCTTCGCCGTCTCTGTTTAACGGAGCCGAACGATCTTTCAAATCTCACAACGCCGCTCCTTGAAGACCTTTGTGTATTTAATGTAGGTTCGGCTGCACGAGTACTTCCCCCATTCCTTCACCGATCCTCTTGTACACTCAAAAGGCTTTCCTTATTGTGCTGCACGATCGACTCTGCAGTTATATCTGTCCTACGGGAGCTTCCGAACCTCACACATCTCCGACTCGAATACGCGGAAGGTGTCGACGAGGCCTGCTGGATCGACCCGATGTTCATGTCGGATACCCCTTCCGACATCTGTCCCAATCTCACATCGTTCGTATTCGGGTATATCGGCACGCCCCCGATTCACTGGAAATCCTTCTTCGACATGGCCCGCTCCCGTTTTCAACCAAAGCCGAGCCGTCCATCTCGCTTGAGACGCCTACGTCTTTACTCTGCTCGGCTCTTTCCCCTGTTGGATGAACTAAGAATGATGGAGGACGAAGGATTCGATGTGGTGGTGCTGGGCCGTCTCTCACCGGAGCTCATGAAGGATATATGTCTGTTCTGATAAAATCCCTTTCATCGCAGCGTCTGTGTTCATACTTTGAAAGATTAGGGATTGGATTGACGCAAGGATGGTCTGGGAATACTTGCATGTCAAGTCAATCAGCCAGGCACCTTCTCCAATCCTCGAAAGTTTCGTGACGTTCCGGGTAATTGGCTGCATATCTATCCGCTCCGGGTTGAGTTGGGTTGTCCAGAAAAAGCGAAGGTAATCTCGAAAAGATATTTTGGCTTTCCTCATCATTTCGCGCGCCCGAATTCCCGCGGTCAGACGCAACCAAGGACGAGCACAATATTGTACCGAGATAGAATGGCTACATTCGTGAAGCATCATACATCGACGAAAAATATTTTAATAACCGTCCCCCCATCGTCACGAAGCAACGGCTTGAAGATGCCGCCGTCTGAGCATTACAATAGCACTGTAGCGTATCTCTTCAAACACGCCTTCGTGCAAGAGGGGATCCTGCCAGATTGGCAAACACAAAGCGAACCAGGACCAAACCCAAAAATAGCCAATAACCTTCCACCGCCAGCGCGCCGTCAGCCCCAGACGCCGCCCCAGGCTCTGCACGCACTCTTCAAGCGTGATGGCGACGGCCTGCAGGAGGAAGAAAAGCAGCGCGCCACCGCCCCAGTGGCCCAGCGCCATGTACTCGGGCAGGTAATGCATAATGCCGGAGATGAGAAACGCAACGTAGAGCTGTGTGTATGCCGATGTCGCCGAGCCTGGCTTCAGGCCCATCAGCCGGTGAGCAACGAATTTTCCGTGTGCGGAGAGGAACTGTGTCATTTTATTTTATCAACGCTGACACACAACTTGACGCAATATCGACTCACCCGGCGCATAGTCTGGTGCCAGACGCGGCCCCAAAAATTGCGCACACTCCAGGCCAGCGTGATAGACCCCATGAATGGCGGCCAGTCCTCTGGCCCCGAAGCGCCGGTACCAACGGAGAATGCGGCGCTCAATGCGTGGTTAAACATTGCGAGCGCCGCCATCGGGATGCTCCACGCCCAGACCACCTGGTAACGCCACACCCAGCCGGCTGCGGCGAGACTAGGTCCACCGGCGTACAAGGCCGGGTTGCGCATATTGGAGAAATTTACGGCTTCGCAGAGGGCCGCGAACCCTACGGCTTGAAGGAGCTGGGACCGGACGAAAGCACCGCGGGGGGTCGAAGGGGAGGGACGGGGAGGATTTGCGTGTCGCGGCTCGTGAGCCCAGCCCAGTCCGCGCGTGCTGGTGAACAACTCGGTACCCCATGCGATTCTTCGAGAGAGTGGAGCATTTTCGACAGGCTCGTCTGCGCGTTGGGGCGGCTTCACCAAGCGCAGCTCACGTTGGACATCGGTGAGGAGGATAAAGTCGGACGCGGCAAAAAGGTAGGGGAACCATGCAGTACCGAAGGAATAATCCAACGTAGGATTTCCTGTGCTTAAAGACATAAGGTATGGTGACATCAGGAGAAGGGGGAGAAACAGTACACGGCGATATGGCGATGGTTTTACGACCAGAGCAAGAATGCTGAAGAGCACGAACAAGCACCCAAGATAGGTCATTCGAGTGAACGCTGCCCGATCTATGGTATACTTGGACATGGCGGTTTGGAGTGAGATCAGAACAGAACGCTAGATTCCTGTTATAGCGCTACTTCATCCAGTCGACGTGGTTCCACGTAGCTCGAGTCAACTGTTGTCCGAAGTTGCGGGATGCGCCACGTCACTCCAAGTTGAAGTTGATGTCCCTGCCGCTCTTCCAAATTTTGAAAAATAACCAGTCGAGTTTCCAGAGCGTCCTATTTTGTGACCCGTAATGCACTTGATCCCTGAGATCTGACAGCAGCGAGGACCGAGATGAGTACTATGCGCGAGGCGCGAGGCCGCAGGCGGCCCGTGCGGGGCTTGCGTGGGCTCCAAATCAATTCCAGGCGACCATTGAGGTTCATTTGAGCTCGAGAACGGTGATCCCCAAGACGTTTTTATCGCATCCAGCATTGGTCGAGCATGAGAGGGCCAGTGCGGGGCTTGCGTGGGCTCCAAATCAATTCCAGGCGCCCATTGAGGTTCATTTGAGCTCGAGAACGGTGATCCCCAAGACGTTTTTATCGCATCCAGCATTGGTCGAGCATGAGAGTTCTAGCTGAGTCAAGAGCTTTGAGCGGAGCTACTCGGCAATACTCGGCAATATTCGGATTTGATTCGGGTGGTCGGCCGCTCGTTGCCTTGGGCATTTTCAACTTCCACCGCGACCACAAGCAGCCGTTGAATCTCTATTGGTACTCTATTAAAAAATCTCTTGCACACGTGCGGCCGGCTCAGAATTCGAAGTGCGGCGCGTTTCTGCAATGTTTTGCGGGTATTTTCAATCCTCCAACTCCGCTGGCAACCAGCACAATTCAGTCGCTGCTCTGGAGGAAATCTGGAAGCGTGGATCACTACAGGATAGCACTTTTACCCCACGAAACACTTCTCATCAAGAGTTCTGGTTTGGTTCTGGTGCTGGATAATTATTGCGTCAATGCGCCTTGGCGCACGCGGCGACGTTGGTACTGGAAAAAGCCGTTGGAGCTCGAGTCCTCACCTATACCACGCTGTGCGCGTCACTCGCTTGGAGCTTCCTTTCGCCCCATTGCGTTATCAGCAGCCGTGCGCATCTCAGGCGCACTCTTGTCCCGACCGCCCCGCATGCCAGTACTTTAATCAAGCAGGAACGCCAGCCAGAAGGTCCGCTGATCGTCCGGGCGGACAATGTCCGACAGAAGAAAAAGCTTATTCCCTAGGTTATCAAGCCCTAGTCCTCGAAAAGGCCTGGTCTATACCTTAATAACGAAAAATCCAGGTCTCTGGTGGCAGCTGGTGGCGTCTCGATTTTGGCCGTTTAAATCTCGTCCTTCGGCCAAAGAACTCTTGCCTCGTGTGCGGGGATGTGAGGGCTTCCCATCCCCGAAAGTTGCGGACCCGCGTATTACCAACCACCAAGTTGGAGCACGTTGCAGGGACAAGATCGACGTTCGGGCTTATCCTCGCACGGCTGTCTTGATTCAGCATCTATCAACCCCTCGCCTTCTTCTCTCGAGCATATTCTGTGAGAGTTCACAACGATTCTCACAATAACGGCTCCACAGCGATCGCGCCTTCTGGTGCAAAACAATGCCGCCGGATCGACCCGACTCGTGGCGCGACACGGGCAATCTCGGACGTCACACCCGCCCTCCGCTTTGGCCGTAAATTAATCCTTGTCGCGTGAGAAGTCAGGAATCCGGTCAATTCTTCTTAGACGCCCCAGAACGAGTCCAGGCCGTCGGCGCAGCGATTCGGCGGTCGTACAGATCGTAAGCGGTCTGGCTGCGATACCGCCGATCTGGCTGTTTTGAATCTGCTGTGCGAAACATTATAAAAGGCTCGCTGCATTGGCGGCATCTGCACTGATTCATCCGCTCAGTTTTCCGTTCTCACCCACCCACCCCATTGCTCTCGCTCTCACACTTGCACTACCACTCTCACATACTCCACAATGTGCACCTCCCCTGCCTCCCAACCCACCATCCACCGCTGCGCTGAGGGCCAGAGCGACACCTCTATCACCAAGCCGGCATACCGAGGCGGACCCCAATGCTGCCACTGCGGCTGGCGAGGCAACCACGCTTCCTCGTGCCCGTTCTACAATCCCGCAACTTGCTCCCGAACACACGGTGGTCAGTATGCCTATATTCCCGAATGCTGCGACGCGTTTCTTACTCTCTCTCTATTATAGCTTCTCGCCCCCAATGAATCCCCCACCTTCGTATTAAGCGCCTTAATCTGAAAATCTATATCCTCACGGTATGTCCTCTCTTTGTCTGGTTGGTCTTAGTTTGAACTAACGAACTTTCCATAGATCTTCACGCACCTTAATCGCATCGATTTCCGCTTCCCCATCCCTTGTATCGTATCTGCAACTTATTTGCGCCGAACACTGTATAGTAGACTCGTTGTACAAGTAGGAGGAGAAGAAGAAAATGTACTAATATAGGACCGCTATTTTTGATCTCTTCCATGTCCCCCGAGCGATCGTCAGCTTACTGTAACGGAAATATCCAACTCCCGATCAGATGCCAATATTGGCCCCAGGTTGAGCCTGTGCGTGAGCGCTCCATACGAAAGCCTGCTACCTCGAGCTCAACGGCCGGAGATCTCGAAATCGCACGGTTGCATCAGGGTTGAACTTTGCATGTGCACTTATGCTTCGTATGAAACGTTGCCTCGAGCTCGAATCATGACTGCTGGAACTGTGGAGAGATTTTCGAAGCCCTTCTGCGTTTATTCGAGGGTATGCATGTCGTCATTGCTGCTACATACGTACATGACTTTCAAAATTATCTGAGAGATAATCAGAACCAAGTGACTTTCGATGAAGCACAGAGTAGGCCCGCCTGGTACTGATATGGATCTCCAGCATCCTATCCATTTCTCAGCAGCAAGCCCCGATAGCATCCAACTTGGCATCGAATCGAACAGGGGTTGAATGTTTCAGCAATGGCATGTTCGATTCTCGATTCTGGTCCGCTGTATACCTTCCCGCAATCATACCAGCGCTATATTTTCGGCCATTCGTGTGAGTTTCATGCCTGAATTTTTTCCGCCACTGACACTGGCGATGATTCCTTCAGGTAAGCCAAACGGACTTCTGACTTCGTGGTTATCGACGATGACGACTAGCCTGCACGAAGCCTTGACCCTTGACTTCCCTTCCGCTCCAACGAAACGTCACATAGAAGAAATAAGACAGGAGCCGTTGATGTCGATTTGTCGCGCTCACTGAGCGAAGTACAAAATAATTTGCATCGTTCTTCTAGACAATTTAAATGAACCGTGTCCACAGGGGACACTATAGTTGAACCGCTCAACGTCCAGAATTCAACATATCTATCTATACACGCTGCTAAATCTCTGCGATACCATAATTGGTGTCATTTCGCCGGTCAATGCAACCAATTGATACGCTACAAGAAAATGGAAGCTCGGGCAAAAGCCTGAATACTTGACCACTGACCTGGTTGCTTTTGCTTCCGGGAATAGCTTGAACCGGCGGCTCCGAATATCGCAGAGCCCTAGACAGAGGACCTGTTTGGGAGAAGTCGGACGTTTTATAGATAGGAGAGATGTCAAGCATGGGCCTTCCATGCATGCTCCAACACCGCCCGTTCGACTCGAGCTACTTGATCAAAGAATAGTGAGCAAACAGCAAAGATGGAAGGCATGCTATTTTTCCGACAGAAAAGCGTCCACAATTACGCGGGAGAAAGTGAAATAATAGATATGCCTGAATATACGCATCTAGACCAGTTTGTTTCTCCATAAAGGGCCGATATAGATTTACATTCCTCGTTCGACCAGTTCCCAAAGACAAACCACCGTCGTTTCCTCGAGCGAAACGTGATACGATTTATGCTGAACGTATTGGAACGACTCGAGGCGGGAGCCTTTTTCGTTCGCGGTACATCTCGACACGAGTGCCCCCGATACGGACGCATGTAAATCTGGATCACAGTTCACCAATGCAAGGGAGCGCAAGTGGGGAAGGAATCCTGTATGCTGTGTGCGGTCCAATCGCGAAAAGAGGTCGAACAAAAGATCCTCTTGAGGTTCAGAGACCTGGATATCTGTCAGGTTCGGCATCGCTGTGTAGAACCATTCGATGGAAATTCCTGGAATCCAGACCGCGGAAAAGCGTCGCAATGACGTCGAGTGAGTGAGGAAGGATAGAATGCCGGTGTTTTCGTCGGCGTCGGTACGGCGCAGCGAAAGCTGAAGATCTTACAGGGAAGGCGCACAAACAAGGCGGATGAAATGGGCAGAGCTGTGGTCGATAAGCCGCAGAGTTTGGAGATGGTTATGAGTCACGGGCTCGGGGTGAGAGACTAGGTTGTCCCGATCCCGCTCGACCGAACATATGAGGAATGGGACGCTCTTCAAAATGTCGAAAAAATCTTGTCAATTCGGATAGTGAGATACATGGGAGCCGAAACATCCAGGGTTTTGCGTTTTCGGTGTAAGAGAGCCGACGAAGTTGAGGGGCCGAGGAAATAATTCCAAATCCCACAGTTAATGCTCGTCCAGGTTGCCGAGGTAAGGAAACGATATGACTAGGTTCTGGAGTATCGGGAAGGGCTCGATGCCTGCGAGTTGTATGAAATGACCTCGTTCCAGCTGAAGGCATAGGCTTTGAAGTTGGGGCCCGTAGTGACGGAGAACAATGCTTATCGCATTCGATCTGAAAGCCTTCATTGCCATATCGCCCCGTATGCTGAGGGAAAGTGGACATGAAGCGGCCAGCTCGATGGAACCATTCCACAATGATTTCTTCCAATTCAGGTTCCTCCACCTCTCTGGGAGCTTCTGCGAGGCTCAGGTGCAGATGAACCCATAGCGGAGGAGTCATAAATGCGATACTCCTCCACATCTGGGAAATCTGGAGCAGAAGCAGAGGAGCATCCGAAGACTTTGGGGCCTCTTTGGTTGTTTTGCTGAGATCGGGAACCAGAGGAAGACATTGGAGGAAGATCTCGGACGTAATTTCAGGTGGAAGGGTGAGGACCGGATACACAACGCCATCCAGCCGGCGCTGATTGAGTAACCGGATATCTTCGAGCACCTTCAGACGCAGCTTGAGCTCCGCAATCGAAGCGTCAACTTCAGCGAGACGCGCACGCAGCTCCAAATTGGCTGATAACATGGGAGCGCCCGGCCGCCGACTGCACTTTTTTTTGGAAAAGTCTCATGGGTACCCTCGCTCACTTGAATTATTGGTGGCAGCTGGACGTTGAAGAAAGAGGAGAAAGACCAATTCGCGGTCACATGATATTTGGTGCCGCGTATCACCGACTCGGAAGTCTCAACCGCAAGAGAACTAGGAGGAAACTACTCAGAAAGACACAGAAATTGTTCCAGGCGGTCTCAGGCGGTAAATCCAATGCAAGGCAGACCGAGCCATGAGCAAAGCCGACGCGGCAACGCGGAAGAAGGAACAAGTTGGCATCGGCCTTATTCGGCCTTATTCGACCACAGGAAACGAAAACGTTGAAGAGGTATATATTCCAATCCTTGCAAGCACTGAGATCTAAGATACAGAGGAAATATACACGCATACATAAACGATAATAATAAAAACCAAGAAACGCGCCACCCATCCTTGACCTGTCCGCCCCATTCCCACTCTATATCCCCTTCGTTTTCCATTTCATCAAACCAAAACAGGAAGCCAGGGCCAAACTACGTGCGTCTACGTAGAGTGGCGAGCGTGTCGACTGTCCAGGCGTCCCCGGTCCGTCAGCAAGTCTCCATCCCCATCCGCTTCCTGGTTGGTCTGTGTATGCGGTGGACGAAGGGGTGGATGGTGAAAGAGCGGTAGGGGCGGACACAGTCGGAGGGCGGGGCTGGAGATAATTCTAGCATTGTATTGACTCCGCGCCCGAGGTAGCGACGCGGAGGGAAAGACGGGTGAGGAGATGGTGCTGAGAGACTCGGCCATTACGAGGTGTGGCTCCAATGCGGCATCTCCAGCAGGGCGGCGGAGGCCTCCGGACAGCTGCATTGACTCAGTAAAGAACGAGCAGTCAAGTGGAAATGGCGCGTACCGTAGTCAATCATGTCTAAGGTCCTTTGTTCAAACAAAGGTTCCGGCGGGGCTCCGTTGACAAATTCCTCGTGGAGGTCGTCTAGAACTCTGTATAGTGGAGTGCAATTATCTTCGTCTGCAATGACCTCGGCCTGCTTCTCGATTTCGAGCTCCTTCTGCGCTCGGCCGACGATTGCTGCAATGTTCAAGGCAGCCATGATCTCCTCAACGACCTTGACGGCCCTCTCGACCTCTTCAACGGCTTCACCCGGGGAGTAGTTGACCCCAATCTTCTTCTCTTTGGAGCTTGCTTCAACGACGACGGTCTGCGCAGCATCTCCGGCAGCAGCCTCGTTCTCCCCAACAACCTTGACAGCCTCTCCAACGGCTTCGACTTTGTCGCCCGGGGAGTGGCCGAGCTCGACTTTCTTCTCGACTTCGATCTTGTTCTTTTCTTCGCAGCTTGTGGGGCTGGAGATTCTGCGACGATGACGGTCTGGGTGGTATCCTCCGCAGCCTCAACGGCCGCGACGATTTTCTCGACCTGGTTCTCCTGCACGACCGTCAGGATCTTCTTGGCGACTTCAACCACCTTCTCTACCTCTGCAGCGGCGCCGACAATCTTCTCGACAACTTCGACCTTCTCGACATCTTCGGCGACTTCCTCGATACTGGCGTACGACGGCTCGTCGTGGACCTTGGGCTGAAACCTTCGCAAAAGAGCAGCGGCAGCGATGTGGCGGAGGAAGGGAAGGTGAGAATGCCGTCCGCTGGCGGGGACGACTTGCGCTTCGTCAAGTTTCTCCTTCTCCTCTCCGCGCAGGGAGCCGACACACGTATCCTGAGAGTCTTCTTCCTTGTCCCCCTCGATGCTAGCGCTGCAGATGCGTTGCACCCTTGCTGATCTTCAATACGCAATCCCGTACCAAGACTGCCAAGATGAGCAAATAATGGCTTGAAGTCATGTATTCTAATCAGACCGCTTGCAATGAGCGAGATGGACGGCAGTCGACTCGAGACCCGTTTGGTGACCAGCGCCAGCGCCGTAAGGGATTCGATGAGGGGACGAACCGCCCTCGGGACGAAGGCTGTGACTAGAGACCGGTAGTACAAGGCGCGCCAACGCCAGAATGGCCTGGGGACAGAGAAGACGATCCGCGGTAGTTTGAAGGGGATATGAGCAGGCTGAGGGGAGTGCAGAGGCACGGGAGGGAGCAGGAGAAGCAAATTGGGTCGACGAGGTAGCACGACACGCCAAACCCAGAATGGCCTGGGAACGGTGGAGGCGAGTCGTGGAAGCCGGAAACCGTTGGACGTAACAGGTGGCACGTTGGGAACGGTGTCGGAGGGAGGAGAAGCAACCTAGGCTCGGTGTGTCGAGCGCTCGAGGCAGTCGCCGCCGCCGCGGGGCCCAGGAGGGTCTTGAGACTAATCTTGGGCTGGTACTTCGCGGTTCTGTAGACGTGTCGCAGGACGAGGAGAAGGACGAGGTCGTGTGCGATGAGGACAGACAGAACTATCGCAATGAGAGTCTTGAGACTGAATCCAGCGTCAACGGGGACGACGGTGACAACGGATTCGATCTTGAATGCTCGTGCAATTATGCATTGAAGAGCTGACCACAGATGAAGGCAAAAAACATTGAAAAGCATCAGAACCGAGTCGGCATTTTCCGGGACTGGTTTTCTACTTGCAAACTCAGAGTCCTACTCACTAGCGCTGCTCGAGGTAATCTACGGCATACGGTTCTATATAATAATGCGCCGCTCGAATGTCTATAATTAATCGCACCCTCTGTGCCAGTCCGCACTGGCTCAGAGAACACATGCTTAATTCTTAATTCCACGCAACGCTCGCATACAGGCCCAACACCTCATTCGACTTCACCCCACTGTACACCCTCGCATCCGCCCTCGAGTAAGCGCGCGCCGTCTGCACCTCGTTGAGCGTTCGGATCACCCGCCTGGATGAAGTCGACGAAGATGAGGTCGATGAGCGCGTCGGGCCCACTAACGATAGGTGTGCGCGAGGCGATAAAGTCCGGAATACCGTACGCTGGGAGAGGCGTGTGCGGCGTGTCGTCGGCGACGCCGGGGCAAGGACTATCCGTACGTGTGTCAGCAGAGTGGGAGAAGAAAAGGATGAAACAACCCACATCCGTAGTGACATATCCCACTGTCCTGGGCTCCTCCGCGACTGCGTTCGAGTGCTCGTGATACCGACGGTGCATGTCCTCCAGCCACTCTACATACCCATGCTCCACCTTCCGTTCATGTCGCCACATCCGCATCTGCAGTGACTCCTCTTCACCCTCAAGTTCATCCTCGCCTGGCCACAGCCGCTCCGCGCCGGCACGATTCAGCTCCGGGAGAACCTTCATAGCGGCACTGAAGGGCACGTCGGGGATGTAGATGTACTGGTTCACAAAGGGCGACGCCGTAAGCTGGTCTAATCTCAGCTGTTAGAAGGACGACAAAAGTAGAATGGGTAGATAGACACAGACCATTCTTAGTAAACGGGCCCTTGAAAATGTCAAAACGCTGAGAGCCCGAGCTTATTACGAGGAGGGACGGGATGCCCACGCGCGAGGTGTTCAGGGCGAGCGCGGTGGGCACCGCCTATCGACATATTAAACCCGCTATTTGGGGAAGAAAGGCTCCAGCACCCACCTCCTCCACAATCATCGTCAATATCGAGCCGTTCGATGGGTATGGTGATCTAGTCGCTCATTCAGTCATCCCCAAAGACAGACGCAACGCAGACAAGCGTGCCTGTTCATCGTGTAGTCCCTTGGCGCGACTCCGTACTGGTACGTCAAATCAAACCGCTCCTCGAGCTCCCGCAGGCCGTGCGTGATGTTCCGTCCCTCGGGCGTGCCGAACGTCTGCTCCGTGCGATTCGTGTGGTACTACAGGCAGTCGGTAATTGCGGTAATGGAACGAAAGAGAGGAAAGTGAACGCACTCGATATGTTACGGGGTTAGCGTCGAGGTATCGCCGACTGAAGTTGAGGTTCTGCGTGCTGCCGCCGTCCAGATCGACGCCTGGTCCGACGCGTTAGTCGTCAGATCAATGCGGAGAGTTCTCGCCACGTACTCATCCAGCCTGAATATCATTAGCTCGTCAGCATTGAATTGTACATTGTCACCCACCAAGCGTCTCCATATACCTCCCGCTCGCGAGCGACATCGAGCGCCCGTCTAGTTGCACTGACAGAGGCGTGGGCTCAGGTCATTTGCAGAGAGAGAAAATTGAGTCGACTCACGGCAGTCCCGGACATGCAAATGGCCTACGAGTCAGTCAGTCGGCATCAAGTTACTCGGGGACAGGGAACCTTACCGCCGAAAATCAGAATCGGCGTCGTGGGATGCACGTCCCGGATGGCATTGAAAACGATGGGCCCTAGATGGCAACAAATGAGCGCGCGCAGACCGGAAGAAAAATCTTTGTAACGCACATCGATCACGGGCGATGGACATGTGCCTGTGGTGGAGAGTCAAGGCTGGGTCGAGGGAGTGTCCGGGACAACTTACCCTACCAGGAGAAACACATCCGGCTCGTCTGCGATGGCGTCGACGAACTGTGTAAGCTCATTTAGAACTCGGAACGGAGATGCTGGAAGACAATTCCTACCCAAGGCTCAAGAATCATATCCTCCACTCTCTGCACCGTCGTATTCACGTCACTCCCCGCGAAATTGAAGAGGATGCCGAACGCAGTCACGCTGCGATTCCTGCGCGCCGTCGTCGTCTTAATCTTGTGCCAGTAAGAGTACAGTAGTGTACACGTACTTGCGCGTCTTGAACTTGCGGAACCTGCCTGTAATGTGGATCAGCGACTCCGGTAAACGCTGAAAAAGAGGATCAGCATACTCCCAACGGGGACGCTAACGCTGTTATTGTTGGCGTCGAAGACTGTGATATTGACGTTGGAGGAGAGATAGCGGCCCTTGTAGTGCTGCCCGAAGTTCATGTGCCTGTCGGAAAGTTGAGGGCCTTTATCGGCGAAAAGACGTGTGAGACGAACATGTCGAAGGTGTTCGCGTAGGTGTATAGTTCGTGGCTGGAATAGTGTGAGCGCATGGAGCAGCTGGTTTATGGGGCGGCGCACTTTCCGATGGCCAGGACGTCATAGGGGATTTGCTTGAAGAACTCGTTAGACTGAGAATGTCGGTGAATTGACAGTAGAAACACAAATGAATCAAGCACGAACATCTTGAGCATCCACCCCTCCAGGAGGGAACCCGTCCGAGAGACCTGTTCCTGGAACACATTTAGACCGCCGCAAAATCCCATACGCAGATGCTGCAAACCATCGTGCAAGTCACCCGAGTCCACCAAAAGCAGATCAACGTCCTTTTCCTGTTCAGCGTATCAGACCCGTATTGCAAGCTTCGACGCGTCTCCGACTGACCTCCGCCAGCTCCTTCATGTGGCTCACGAACGCCGCGTAATCGCCCCATGTGCCGCTAGGCCACCCAGTCAATCCGAGCTCACCGCCCGAACAAGTCGGCCTAACGTACCTGTAATTAGGCTCAGGAAACGACTCGTGCTGGTGTCCAAGGAGCCTGCGCGTCCCTCCACTGTCAAATTCGCCCCGGAGTAATGTGTAGCAGGTCGACTAACCACCCGTGCGTATCGGTGGTCGATATCACGTTGATGTCCCCCCATTGCAGCGGCCGCGACGGAGGCGATATAAGTCTCTGTGACGGCTCGGTATTGACGCGGACAGGCCACTGCGACCCAGTTTCGACGGCGCCAGCGCTGGATAAAGCTCCAGCAAGGACTCCGAATACAACGGTGAACCTCATGGTACGAGTGATAGAGTTAAGCCGCGTAATGAGTCAATTACTCTCTGGGGCAGAACGACCGTTGCATAGACGCGTAAATAGAACTGGGTAATTGCAAGCTAGGTTGCGAGTGGTGGAAAGAGTCAAGAGACAGACTGAAGAAACCAAATTTGGCGAACTCAGAGAAAGTTCTCACAATACAGCAGTCTCCGAATTCGAAAATCGAGCTAAATTCTAGTAAAGAAAATACAAGAACTCCAGCGAAAATACAGTACTGCTACCGATACTTGCGAAACAAAGGATCCTTCAACATCCTCTGTACAACCTCCGTCGGAAGCATCACCGACACGCTCGCCCCATCCTGATACCACGGCCCTCCTCCCGCCGTCTGCGGCCTCGCCTCCATAACCTGCACAACCCCATCCATCCCCGGCATAACCCCGTGCACAAGCCTCGGTCGGCCTGCGCCAAAATCCACCTCATACACCCCCAGCCTTACCCACGACGTCACGATCGTGTTCCGCCCCCCGATGAACCCGCCCCACATCCGCCGCGCGTCGACGTCGAACGCCATCTCGTGCAGCAGCGCCCGCACGCGCGGGAGCGTGAACGCGCTGACCGTCTCGCGGATCGCGCGCGCGAGATGCGGGAGGGACGCGCTCCCCGCTGTGGCGCTCGCGCGCGCGAGGACGATAGGCGAGCCGAGCGTGTGCGCGGGGAGCGGCGGCGCGACGCGGTCCCGCACGCCGAGGGTGACGTTGAAGTGAAATTGATGCTGCTCCTCCGGTGACGCGGAGGCGGGGGGTACCGCGCGCGCGGATGAGCGCGGCCCACAGGTGCGCTTGGAGCGCGTCGAAGCGGCTGACGGGCGGGCCAGGGGAGGCAGCGGCGGCCCAGATGCCCGTGAGCTCGGCCGCGCTGAAGTGCAGCAGGAAGTTGCTCACGGGCGCGTGCATGTCCCACTCGTGCCAGGGGAGGGGCGGGCCGAGTTTGATGTCGGTGAGCGAGGCAAGGTGGGGAGGGATTGCTATTGATTCTTGGGCCCAGGCGGGGGAGCCCTCCCCAGATGCCCACCAGTCGTAGCGATGGACCGGGAGCTCATGTGCGAGTTTGAGGATCTCCGGGTCGGGTTCGGCCGCGTCGATGTCGCCCAGAGCTGCCTCATCAAGCGCAGCAGGAGAAAAATTGGGGCTCAGGACGGGTGGCGTGACGTTTTGCACCAGCGCACGATTGACAGCAGACCAGTCGTTCACGAACGTCATCAACGTTTGGGCATCCGCAAGTGGGTGCGACGACTTGAGCGCAATAACCGTTCCCCCGCACTTGAAGCCCGTCACCTGCACGATCAAAGACGGCAAGCCCATGAAGTCCCCGCTGCTGTGCGACGCGAGGGCCGTGCTGGGAAACAAATTCAAGGCACCCAAAGACGAGGCATCGAACGCGCCGAGGCCAGAGGTACGGTCTTCCACTGACGGAAAGACGTCCGAGATAGTCGTACTGCTGCTCGCCACGACAAACTCCACTCCGGGATCTGTTGGCGCGCCATAGACGACTTCGAGGCGCCGAGAGCGCGAGGTATGGGTGCCGCCGGGAATGTAAGTCGTGTATTGCAATTGACCAGCCCAGTGCGGATATGCGTTTAGAGTGCGAGACAGCGACTCTTTCAGACGCGCTGGATCCAGGGAGGACTTTCCCTGCTCTTCGGGCGCATCGTAGACCCACGCAGCTGCAGCAGGACCGAAGGTGCCGACACTCGCGTCCAGAATGGACAAGGCAACGATGCGAGTGGACGAAGGTGGCGTGTCAGGAAGGACGCGGATGGAGGAGGTGGGGGTTACTTGAGACATGTTGTAGTGGTGCACCCAACGAAGGAGATTGTTGATTTAAAGCCAGCCGCGAGTCATTTTCGGAAACGAGGTTCTGATGCAGCCCCGTGCTAGCCGGGTAAGAAGAATAGCCCCTTCAGCGCAGTATATATACAAAGAGCCTCCGGTGGGTCAGAGGTCCGAGAAAGACGAGGGTAGGAGGTAGCGTGAAGAGACTTGGGCCGTCGGAAACGGTTTTGATGCCATGATAAAAATAGACCTTGAGCGCAGTGTGTATACCGAAGAGTCCGGTGTAAGAGCCTCTACATAGTATGTCGAGGCCGAGAAAGACGAGGGTACGGTCAAGACGACAGCCGCCAAACGATGTACAGCGTCAAGAGGCGTGCGGCCATTGGCGGTCGACATACTACGTACATTTCCCGCCCCTATCTTCATGCGACAGATGCCCTATGCGTCCAACACCGGTGCTGGTACTATGGACGACAACGAAATTTCCACTGGATGCAACGTTGCTCCCAGTCGTGCTCTTAGGCAGGTAGCGAATTCAATCCTCAGCTTCAAGTTCGGGCAAAGAGATTTACAGCTATATTCACATTTATGCGGAAAACGTAAAAAAAATCCGGCCAGTAGAGCGTATTCGCAGCTCTCTAAACGCTCCGAAATCACGAAAATGTCAAAAATTTGATGTCTGATCTCAGAAATTTGTGACGACCAAAATGGGAACGGCAGAGCGGCAGAGAATCCAGAAGGCCATCCAAAGGTTCAAAATCCCTTCCTTTTGCCCCGATCTTTTTGGAGAGGTGAGTAATGAAGGTTACCAATGCGCCCCCCCCTCCAGTGCAGTTCTCTGAGAGGGATACTCGAGGGTAGAGCCCAAGCTCGTCACATCAGTCACCGCAATCGGCTAAAATTGAGGGCTGATGGCAAAAATCTGAGAGGCCGATTTTTGGGTTGCGAATACGCTCTAGTTCACACGCTTGACGTCGGGCGTCAATTGAGCGCTTAAATGCCAGCACGCCCTTTCTTTGTGCTTTATTTATCGCCTCTGCACATTCTGAACAACACAACGTCGACTGAGTACGTATCTGGATCCACGGGCAACATTCTGCCATGATTCTGCCTCAAGAACGCACATTCTCGCAACGATACGGCGGCTGGTGTGCCATCAAGGCATTGCACTCAACACGGTGGATGGTGGTCGGGGGTGGGCAGAGGGGTTGTGCACGGGTGCTGCACGAGTAGAGATGGGTGAGAACCCTTGCTATTTACTAGTAGCTGTAATTTGTGTCCTTTTGTGCCCATAGCGTGCTGCTCGGACAGGTATTACTACTTACTCAGGTTGTCGATGGCAACCATACACCTATCCATAGTATCCCGGATTCACCCATTGTTATCGGATACATATTATATGCCTCGAGCGTCCTTATACTTCAAAGAATAGCAGGATTTTTCAAGGATTTTTGATTGTGCGACTTAGGGGCGTGTGAGCCAGATCAACCGGCGGAAATTTTTTACGTTTTCCGCATAAATATGAATATAGCTGTAAAATGTGCCAAATACAGATTCATTGGAGTCACAAAATGCACCGTAACTAAAATGGCCATGGAACTGAAATAAGGTGAGATTTCAATTACTATCGGACGCGAGGTGAGGGACGGGAGAAGGGGTGAGAGGCGGTCCTGCAGACCGCTCGGAGAGGAGGATCAGGAAGGATGAGGACGGGATGATGAAAGGAGCGATGGGGTGTGTGCGGGAGGTCTGGGCCGCTTTGCGGCCGATTCGTCGTGTTTTCCAACGCGCCTGGAGAAGGGGGGAAAAGAGCGAATCGGGCGGGAAGAGAAAGCGGGACCCAGGACCAGTACGCAGCGCAAAGCGGGTCTGAAACGAGGAGACCCAAAACAACCACTCGGAGCAACACTCTAGAGCGAAGCTCGCTTGAGGGCGACTCGTGCGCTGCGGCCCGAAACACCCCACGGAGCGGGGCGGAGAACAAGGGTAGTAAACAATAAATCGTGATGTAATTTCGGCTGGAGAAAAAAAAAAAATTATGTCGCAAGAGGTAGCTAAGCGTCCGTATCAAAGGAAAGGTCGGAGTCGTACGCATGTCCGTGTGCGAGGGCAAAGTCCCTGATACGTGAGTCCCAAGCCTTAGCAATGCGCGAAGAAAGGACGAGTTCCAGGCGTCTCCAGTAGATCAAGAAGCAGAGCGATGTCCAGCCGCCAAGCTTCATGATCACCTCGGGCTCGACTCCGTCCAGGAGGAGTTTCACAGAACCGCCTATGCGGTAGCTGTGACCGAAAACGTGTGCGAGGCCGGCGCGCTTGTACGCCACGGCTGCTGAATGTAGGAAAATGTCCTTTGTGAGTACACGCCAGCTCTCGCCGCTGCGGTATGCGTAGATGGGAGTCAACGGGGGCGGGGGAGTGGTTGATGCGCGTGTGATTGTCGTGTGCCCAAACTGGACAAAGCGGGTCGAGCGTGGCCGTCAAGACGCATTCGCCGCCTAGGAAAGTCGTGGTCTTGGTCCAGACGATGTGAAAACCAACGATGTCCCGACCGCACGAGGTGCGAGACCTCGAAGAGCGCGTGCACCGGCAGGTGTCGTGTTCTATGTCGAAAGACTTTGCGCTCTTCGGTAGAAGCTCGCCTAGCCGGCGACAGCCCCAGAAAGCCGCGGTGGCAGCGGCCCACTTTGCGGCGCCCTCGCCCGAATCCAAGTCCAGGAAAGAACGGAGCGCGAGCATATGCGCTTCCGTGACTGGGCCGCGCAAGGGGCGTTTGAAAGCGGCGCCTCTTCGGTCTCCAGATTTCTTCAAACTGAGCACCCATTTGTCGGCGCCGCACCACTCCGCGCGATTGAACAGGTGCCAGAGCTGCAGCCCGTTCAGCCAGTTCCGTATGCATTTCCCAGAGCACAAACCGAGGGCGTCGGCGATGAAGGCGGATATGAGAATCGGGCTCGCGGGCATACGTCTGTGCTCCGAGACGTCATGTCGGTCGCAGTACTGGTGGAATCGTAGCAGGCCGGCGCCGTAAGATGTGCGCGTGTTCTCGGCCGTGGAGGCGAGCAGTCCTTCGTATACTTCGAGTTGGTGCGATGCCTCGACCTTGTCCGCTGCGAAGGAGCGTTGAGTCTCCATGGAGAAGGGAGACGTCCAGAGCAGGACGCGACGGTCCGCGGGGACTCGCGGGCGGTAAACGCTTGGGCAGATGTCGTTCCCCCGGTGCTGGGCGGTTGGCTCGTTTCGTGGGAAGGCACCGCGCGGCTCCGGCGCGGACGTCGTTGAGCTCGCGACGCTCAGCTAGGTTCGTGAAATACGGCAGACATATGTTTGGCGCGCGACGGACGGGGCCCGAGGAAGGAGGGCGCGGCGACAGGGGCTGAGGGGAGCATCCAGCAGCGACGGGAACGGGACGGGGAAAGGGGCAGAGGCGCGTCATGAGGTGGGAAGAGAATCTGGGCGACGCCACGAGATCAAGCGGTAGCGGGGGTGAGGACAGGGGCACGCGCGGAGAGTTTGGTGCGCGGGCGGGGAGACGGAACGGAGTGTGTGGGGACGTATCGGCGATGGGATGATCAAATGCAAAAACGGCAGGTTGAGCTGCCGTGTGAAAGGTACGGTATTTCGGATCGGACAGGGCCAGCATCGCTGGGGAGACGAAAAGAGGCATGGCGGGCGCAGCTACCAATCGCCGCGGACGAATAGGTCTGCAAGCTCGTGTGGGAGATCGAAGATGCGGGTGAGTCGGTCGGATAGGGGGTAAGGAGACTCGCCGCGAGAAGGGGCGTCGGCAATGTTGAGGGCCGTGTCGACATAGACGATGTCCGTGTCGATCATATGATCGAGGGACGTGTGCTTGGTCCGACGAGCGCAGAGATTCAGCTCGGTGTTGGGGCTGCGACCCTTCGTCAGCGCGCCGATTGCGCCCTTGTTGTCGGAATAGACGCGAAGGTGCACGTCCCGGAATTTTAGCTGGCCCAGGAAGTGGATGAGGAGCTCGAGCGCGATCGCTTCGAGCCAACAGATGTCGCGCCCCGGCGTCTTCCAGCCCGGAGCGAGCTTGAAGGAATACCATCGGGAAGCGGTACAGGAAAGTGTGCCCGCCGTTGACGTCGGGGGCGATGCCGTTGGGGAAACGGAACTTATCCAAGTCGTCCTCGAACTTGAAGGTCTTGGTATCGGGATTCGTGCCCGCGGGGACGATGGCGCCCGTTTCAGCATCCCAAATGTCCACCATCGCGTTGCAGATCATCCCTGCGCTCCCGCTAGCTGATCGAAGACCGAACGGGGCGCAGTGGTCCATGAAAAATTCGCCGTTGAGGGAGACAACAAGCCAAGGTTTGTGGTCCGGCCGGATCGGGCAGGTGCGGTGGAACGCTTTGATGTCGAATGAGCATGCTTGCGTTCCCGCCGGAGCCTCAGCCACCTGAAAGGTCTGGATATGAGGAATAGGTCCGGGACGGTGGAGCCCAGAGAGATGAGGTGAGATGGGTGATGCCAATGCAGCTCTCTCTCGCGCGCAAGTGTGCGTATGTGCACAGGCGCGGACACGGACGCCGACGCGTGAACAGGAACCGTACGCCGATGCGCATGAACCTGCGCCGATGCGCGAATAAATATTCGTATGCGCCGATGCGCAGGACGAGCGCCGATGCGCGAAAAATTCCGTATGTGCCGATGCACAGGGACGGGCGCCGATGCGCGAAAAATATTGTATGCGCCGATGCGCAGGGACGAGCGCCGATGCGCGAGAGGACTGTATGCACCAATGTGCAGGGACAAGTGCCGATGCGCCAACAAGTCGTATGCACCGATGTGCAGGGACGGGCGCCGATGCGCGAGATAGGCGTATGCACCGATGTGCAGGGACGGGCGCCGATGGCGCGCGAGAGACGTATGCACCGATGTGCAGTGACGAGCGCAGATGCGCGAGGTCGTATGCACCGATGTGCAGGGACGAGCGCCGATGCGCGAGGGGGAAACGGGGTGGAGGAAAAGGAAAGGGAGCGAACAACACCAGACGGGCACGCACCGTTTTAGCAACATCGAAAGCGAGACAAGGTGTTGTGTGAGAATTGCCGAGAGCAAAGTACGCGCCACTCTATCCACCAGACACCGGGCATATAACTGTAACTGCGACTTCCTCTCCGCCCTTCAATTCCACTGTACCGGGATCATCGACCATCTCTGCGTCCACGCTCCACTTGCTGCCGTCAAGAATCTTGCGCAGGGCCGTAGCTTTGGGATGTCGAGCAACTAATACATCGCCCAGGTCTGCGAGTCAGAGTCCTGAGGTCACGGAAACTAGCTCTTGGGAGAGGCCCGTTGCAGTGAACGCTGCAGCGAAATGAGGCACATTAATTTCTACTCGCTCTTCGGGCATGAGTTTGCGGAGCAAGGTGGCTCAAAAATTAGGCGATGGAGTGAGGCTGCGAGCGATAGAGGCAGAAGACGAGGCGCGTATGGAAGTACGCGACGAGGATGAAATGATGGGAGATCACTGATGCGGTACATCCCGTAATCTAATCCTCCTTATCTCACACTTAGCCCGCGCTCGCAAGCTCGCGAAGGCTCAGCTCACAACAAGTATGTATGAGTTGGTTGGGATCGCGGGGAGCACAAGTACATACACACATCGCACGACGCACGGCGTCGCGCCGATAAAATATCAAGGCAGAACTATAGAACTGCATGCAGAATCAGCAATCGTCCCAGTCGAAAGAAGAAAGGAAAACGCATCTGTCTGCGTCGAGGAAGCCAAACGGACCACCGAGTACGGCGAGAAGTCAGTGCGCACTCAAAAGGCGCATCCTCTCCATGAGATCATCCATCGTATTCCGCACGAACCTGGCCACCCCACACCGTCCGCTCTCGATGTGCTGGCACAGCCCGCTGAGGGTGCTGAACCGCACACGACAGACGTTCAAGGGGCACACGTATACCTTCTCCTGGTGGCGCGGGCTGCCGAGGTGCTGGTTCAGCGCTGCGAGTGTGCGGTAGCCGGCGTGGCACAGGTAACACTCGTACGCGACGCCGTTCCACGCGCGCTCGCTGGCTGCGAAAGTGACCTCGTTGGCGCCTTAGAGGAGCCGCGAGGGTTTGGTGATATTGTTGTTGGTGTCGAATTGGCGGACCAAGCGGTCGATCGTCCGACGGTCTGTACCGCATCTGCAGGTCCCAGATTCGAGGTGAAGGAGGACGGCCGAGCGCGAGACAAATGTGAGCCCACATCCCTTGCCCGGGCACAGCACGTCCTTAGGCAGGTGGATCGACGAATTGAGGTGGTTCTTCAGATTGTTCACGGACAAGAAGAGCTTCTTGCAAGCGGCACAATAGTGGTGGAATGCAGGACTGCCTATAATGCTCCTCCAGTGTGAATTCGTTCTTGAAAACTCTCTGGCACTCAGCGCAGTAAGAGTGATCCATCTGACAATGATATTCGAGGTCTTCAGAGTCGCAAAAGGACTCGTCGCAATATTGACAATACTCGCTCTGCCCGATAGCGAGGTGCTCTTTCAAGTCTCTCCGTGAAGGAAAGAGTTTGTCGCATTTGGAACAGCCGTACATTGTTTTAGAAGACATTGGATTGATTATTTGGATGGAACTTGGGGGGTTTGGAAATCGGTTTCTGGTACAGCGCTTGGTGCAGCGCTTATATATATAAAGTGTGGCGTGAGTCATCGAGAATGACTCATCACTCTGCCACCGGCCGCAGCCGAAATCAAGCCGAATACAAGCCGAACAAACCATCCACGCACCAATAAAATTCAACTTCCTCGGCTTCTCCTCGGCTGAATCTACCTCTCTGTTTCCCTAGCTTTCAGCGCTCGGTCTCAAGCTCACAAAACTCACAACCTCAACTTGAATTGCAGCTGCGTGGTCTGCTGAATATAATTTTTGGGTTGTGGCACAGAGGGGTGGCCAAATCATGTAGCTACATGGCTAGTGAGCGCCAGACGCCGCTAGAGAGCCTGTGCAGTGCTTGGAGAAACAGATGTAGCTGTGGAATTATTGCATAGGCGTTGCTATGGCTCGCTATGGACGCGGTTTTTCTGATAGGCTGATTACAGTCTTTGGGAACTTTACTACTTAAGGCATTCATGATCGCACGAACCCCAGACCCAACTTGAAAACTCCCGGTCCTGGTTCCCGTCGGTTCTCGTCTCTCTGTTGATCCGTAGCTCTTCTTATTGCACCCTTGCACTCCAACAGTTCAAGTTTGGTTCAGGTTCCATGACGAACCGCAGCACTGTGAGTATCCACCCAATCCGTCATGGACGTCCCCTCAATTTCAAAAGCTTTTACCCACCAGACTGTAGACAACACCGAGAGCTCATTTCCACGACTGTAGCCGTATTGTCATGGCTTCCGACCTTTTGCCAACACCCATGCTTGTCGAACGTATATCTCATCCGGTAGTTCTTGGGCCGCCTTTAGCCGCTCTTATGCTCATCCCGCCATGACTGTCTCGGTCGTCAATCCTTCGGACTACATTCCCCACCTCGTCATCTACGCAACATTTAACATATTCGCCGCATGCGGCCTCGTCGCCCTTCTGGCCGTTACGCTGCTCGTCCAGGGACCCAGCGCGAACTCCAGTCTCGTGAATCTCGAGATCATCTTCATCATCAGTTCCAGCACGTCCAGTGTCCTCATATGGACTGGCCATGCCCGAGATCCGCACCCCCCGTTCGCGCTGTGTCTGCTGAGCGCGTCCGCGACGATGTCGAATACCCCGCTGATGGCTGGAGCTGCTTTGGCCCTTGTGGCCAAGGTATGGGGCACCGCCATGGGCATATGGCACCCCCGCTATCGGCTGCTGTGCGAGTGGATTGCTTGCACTCCATTCGTACGTCGTTCCTCATTTGCACGATACGTTTCCGAAATCTGACGCATATATCCGAACCACAGCTGCTCTTATTCCCCTTCATTTCTGCGATTCCGTTATTTATCGCCAGCATCATGGTAAATCAATATTCTTCAGTCCTTCGACGCGAGTTCATGTTGTCAAAAGCTAGGCCTTGAACACCGGGACCAAGTCTTCCGCGGCTCGCCGTTCTACTGTCTCGTAAACTCAGAAGCGCCGTGAGTAACATTCCGCCTTACAGTCGAACATTCAAATTCACCTCAAAGAACCATTCAGACAATCAGCATCGTCCATACTCGGCGCCACATATACATTCATCTCGCTCGTCCTAACTGTGTGGATGTCCGTCAAGTTGATTCGCACTCAGCAGCGCGCGGGACGAGAGAGAATCACCGAGGACCTTGGGAGTATCTCGTTCGTGTTCGCCATCCGCGTTCTCCTCTTTTCGTTGTTTGTCGGAGCTGCATTCGTGTGGGTCCCGAGTCTCGACAATTAATTACGACGCTGCCCGCTGACGTCGTGCACAATAGGTCCGGAATCGTCGCACTAACGTCAAAATTCGACGCCGTCATCCCCGACATGGTCGTCGCTTCCTGCGGCGTCGGAGCCTTCTTCATCTTCGCGTCCACTAAGGTACCGCATACATTATCCCTTACCCTTCTCCCTTCTTCTGGCCTTCGTCTCCTCACCACATCGCTCACTCGCTAATACTAATTTAAACGCGGCAGCCAATCCTCCGCTTCGTCTTCCTGCCAACGCGAGTCGCGGAGGAAGAAACCCCATCCCCATCCCCTCCACCGTGACGGGCCTCAGCGGCATCTGGGCTCCGGTCCGACCACGCGCCATGGCCATGAATTCACCCTCTCCTCGGTGACCGTCACCCGCATTCGCACCAGCAGGCACGATGCCGGTCGATGAGTCATCCGGCCTGAGCTTGAAGCAGCCTTTTGGGCAGGGTGTTGGCGAGGGGCAGATACAGGTCACCCGCGTTGTGGAGACGTATGATGAGGATGGGGAGTATTGGAGCGCGATTCAGGACTAGGACACCTTTCCTACATAGGCTGGCCATTGAGGAGTGGGGTTGGCTACATCCCGGGCCTTTGTGTGACTAACTGGAAACTCGAATTCCAATTTGTATTGTATCGTAGAGTGTATGTACTGCTGCTAGCAGTTACTTAGAAACTCTGAAATGCAGAAGACTTGTATTTGAGACGTGACTCAGTGGTCTTCGAAATTTGATTCAGCCGATTCTCTGCAATAGAAAGAACTACAAGCGAATCTTAAAAAGATGTGCGCAGACTCTCTATGCTGCGAGAGAGATTGAGGAAATTGGGGTCCAACATCAACATCGCCGAGATCCCCGAAAGTTCAAACAGCATTATGAGCCTCAAATTATACAAGGGATGTTTGCAGTGATTGCGATGAAGCTCGTTTTATGCAACTACGTATTATGGTTCAATTGAACGGTATGTCCTGGCCGACAGTCATGCTCGCTGCTTGGCCAATTCTACCATGTGCCGTAGTTGAGGTCTCTAGGGCTCCCAGACTGAATACACTGGAGGCATCGCTTTGCCGTCAAACAGTCGGATCTCCAAGGTGGCGACATCCAACCCATGGCATCGTGCGGACGTTCAATGCCGTCCTAGGATCGTGAGAGTTGTCGAATCTTTCATAAACTGAGACGCCGCAGACTTTGCAAAACCTAGAAATAATTGATGAATGCGATGGTTAGAGGGATAGCTTGATCCACCGACCCGTGGTACGCTACCCGGCTTGAGAACGTATACTCTGTGGCGGACTCGCGGCCTCGGAACGTGATCGTGTCGGTGTCGGGGTATGTCCAGAGCGCCGCGTCCTGTTTCATAAGCAGGTTCTGAGAACATCCGTACAGTAAATTTTACGAATAGAGGACGCAAATGCTGCAGTTGCACCATGTTTACTTTGGATATTTTCTGTGGGGCCAGCAGCGTATACGCGACGGCGCCGCAATGGCAGTTACCATGATAAGCGGTGCTTCCCTCAGAGACAGGCCCTGTGGCCACTGGCTCCGGCACCTTATGGGGCGCCCCCTCAGCCATACACCCTTCGAAGGCATTTACCTTTAGGGAATCAACATCCCACACCCTCGAGCGTTCGAATCTGTCCAAGCATGAGCGCCTAGCGGCTTGCACCTGGGAGCCCATGGGCGTACGTTTATTGCCCATAATTGGGATACGGGCGTCGGTGCAGTTGGGCATGCGAGCCTGCATAACTGAGGTCCGCATGTAGGACAGAACTAGAATTGGATTTTTGGTTTAGATCTCGAAACCATCGCCACGTTCACCGCTGAAGACCTTGTGCATTATCGCCTGTTTCCCAAACCGTAGCTCTTGAGCGTCGTACTCTCGTCGCCTTTCACGACAGTGAATTGGTCTCGTTCTGGGAACGTCCACAGGTATCCATTCTACTAGCTGGGTTTAAATTTGCCCCTAAAAACTGATGGAGACGCACTTTGGAGGCAGATGCTACAGTTACATGAGAGCGCTTCATTGAGCTCTGATACTCTCAATTTGAACTTGAAGGCGCCGCAATGGCAGTTGCCACGATATTCGATGCGCGGGGAAGTTTCGGACATTGGTTTCGGTTGCGGGTTGAAATCGGTCGACCTTTATGCAAGTCTCGGGGCCGCTCGATTGGTATGATTCATGTACGTATTGATGATCGCGGTATGTTTAAATCCCAACAAGCGCTCGCCGACTCTCACTCTAGATGTAACTAAAATAAGAACGTTGATCCGAGCTGCCGGAATGATAGATTAAAAACGGAGTTTAAAAAGGCTTCAGACGAACAGAATGGATAATTTTATAAAGAGGGCGATGCTGACACGTGTGACATCGCCGTTGCTGGGGGAGATTGAATGGGATGCGACGTGCGGGAATGGGTCAATAAACAGGGCTTTGGTGCCATCGCGGCGTGTCGGGAGAAAACAAATCGCAAATGAGGGGGGTTTGAACATCTCCGAGATGCCCGAGATATGGCTTAAAATGGTAGATTTTGGTTAAAACCCAATTGAAACCTAGGGTGGAACCCAGAGTACTACTCTGAGTAGAAATCTCTCGTAAATGGCATCCCTCGCGACTTGAGCTGCTTCCGGTTCGTTCACGGAGTCACCACAGTCAAGTTTTAGCTTTGAGGATCCAAAACTTCTTTCCATACACACATAAATTGTAGGCTCCCAGGACCGGCTTAAAACAGGTCGAGCCGCCTGCGTCAAGAGCGTATATTAACAATAAGAATTATAGTGGGCCATTCTTATCGCGACTTCACCTTGAACCAATGTGGAACATTATTGATTTCTGATTGGAAAGGTTTTGACAGAAAGAAATTTCGGATTTCAGACCGTAAAGATTCCGGCTGGAGGAGACCAGGGTTATCAGTGCAGATGGGGGCGTAAGCTCCGCCGAGCCGAGGGCGGAACAGAGCCAAGACATGTTCCCAGGTCAACCAGGCTGAGATTCAGTCTAGTAAGAAAGTCACTAGAAAGTTGGACCTTGGTGCTCAGAGAGAAAAGCAACGCCGAAATACAATGTATTGCCACCGTAGCCTATCAGTAGGAAGGGCCTTAATAACTGCAACGAGTTATATTCATGCGGTTTTCCAGTCCGAGATGGAAATGAGACGATCGTTGTGGATCCTGTAGAAAATCCAAAACAATGCATGATACACAGATAGTGTGTCATCGGAGACCTCAATGACCGAACGGAGACCACGAGAATCAAGTAAACAACTCCGGGCTGCAGCTCTAGAAGCCCTTCAATTTTTTGGGACTCCGCATCTTCTTTAACAAAGTATAACTTTGCAAGAGGTTGCCAAGAGCCAGGTGGAATCGGGGTGGAACACCAGATAGAATTTGGATGTAGAGTTGATCAAGCGGTGCAAATGGCGCCTCAGACGGGGTGTGAGAGAGGCTCACAAAGCTGCTAGTCGGTCTATTGGATGAAACTTTTTGTCGTCAACAAACTTGACCACAGTGGATGCGTATATAAAATACCCAGAGGATTTGTAAACCAGGCGTTCCAGGATTTCTGTCGACGGCCACGGAATCGGAACACCCTCCATTGTATGCTTGTGTTCCTGGTGGATGCGGGCAAATTCGTCACAGAGGAATGTTCGGACATCGTCAATGACTGCTCGATGTTGACGGAATGGAGGATCCCAGCGAAGAAGGCATCTCAACTGTCACGAATTTCGGCCCCGGTCTGCTGGCGACGATAATTCGAATTTTGTTTTGGTATTGGCGAACGACGCTTCCTATCAAACGCAATATCTCGAGTTGAGCATCGTGAGTGTCGCACTCGTCCAGGCCATCGAGAAGAAGGATTGGAGCTGGAGAATGTTTGAGAGATTTGCACGGTTCAATGATCAGCTGGCGTAGTTGGGCATCCATCGACCTCCCAACAATGGAGGGATCATGCTCGACGACTTGTGAAATCGGGGGATTCAGTTCGCAGTTGTTGAGCGCGAGCTGATAGGCGAGCGTCACAAGAGTGCTCTGGAATTCCCTCGCGTGGCGTGGCCTCGTTTGAAAAAGAAGGCCCCTCCAACGGTTCGTGCTCTGTAAATTCTCGCACAGTCTGCATTATGCAGACTTGCCCGGCCCATGGAGCCAACAGATGGGCTGGGTGGGGTCGTTCTGGATGGCCCACCGATATAGATCATCCAGCAATTCTTTGCGTGTGTCGGGATGGCATCTGGGCTGCATAAAACTCTCGGCAGAGTCGTACAGTGCCTCCAGCGCAACGGCACGGTGGAGAAATGTATTCCTGATTCGCCGTGGCGATAAATGATATTCTGTGCAGTGTTCACGTTTTCGCAGAGAAAAATGTTGCCCCTTGGGTCGACGGCATCGGAGGAGAGGAAGGCCTCGCGGTATTGTGTCGAATGCCAGCCTTCCTCCAGCCGATCGTCATCTAAAGAAGCGACTGCGTTCGGGACGCTTGCATCTAAAAAGGTATGAGAACTTGAAATACTAATTAGGGAGTTTCCAGCGTACTGTATGGCGCTGTCGCCGCAGCCATGCCACGACGCGAGTCCCTGGCCTCTCCCGTCAAATCGTCCTCAGATTCGGCGTTTCGGCCATCGAAATCGCCTGCTTGAACCGTTGGCAACGTTTTAAATCTTCTCTGGGGCCCGATGTCGGCGCCTGCGAAGCCGGCACTACGACCATCCTACGGTCCTCAATCGACAAGCGGTGATGATGTTGCAAGTTTACATCTCCAGCGACATTGTAGAACACGCCGCCATGAAACTGATAACCAGTGCCATTCGTGAACATTTGGAGAGGACGAGTGCGATGGGCTCAAAAAAAACCGGAGGGTAGAGCAGAGAGAAGCCTCAGAGAGGTGAGAGATGAGTCGTCGGACGTTATAATGGGCGGCATATTAAGAAGCTGTGCCTAGCTGTGTGCGCGAACCTGACCATGACCTTCGGGACGTAAGACTCTATGGATTGCGATTGTACGGATTTTGTGGTTGGACAACGGGGGCGCACTGGTACACTAAAAATTACAAGCAGTTGTGGTGTAGCCCTATAAATATCGATTAAGGACGAGAAACGAACCGGAACAGCAGCGACGCAGACTCAGAAAAGCAGCGACGCCGCGACGTCGACGTTCCCTCCCGCGGCATCGAGGCTGCTAATCGCGACCTCGCGCGTCGCACCGAGGTCCATCAGCATGCGGATGCTATCCTCGCTATGCCGCGACGCGCTAGGTGCAGGTGCACGCGGAGGCGGGGCCGCGCGCGGCGCGGCGCCGAGTGAGTTCCCGCCACCAGGGAACGACGCCGGGGGCGCACGCCCCGTAGGTGCACCGCTTGACGGCCCCGCCCCAGCGCCAGCTGCCATGCGCTCCACCTCCTCGGGCGACATCTCCGGCTTATCTCTCGCCTTCTCCGGCAGCTCGTGCTCCGAGAGAAAGCGCACCTCGCGGCCCTGTATCCGGAGCACGTTCTTCGCGAGGTCGATGCACGCCTGGTGCGCCTTGAGCATGTCGAGCCCAAGGAGCAGGTCGACGTCGCGGCCCTCCATGATCGTGATCGAGCACGGGAGATGCAGGTCCGCGAGCTTGAGCTGCGCGCTGTGGACGCGCCCGAGGATCTTGGCGGTGCCGACG